>MNCI01032584.1:30246-46988 GCA_015680685.1 Gnetum montanum | reverse complement strand
GGGAATGGTGATGGACTGGTCTGCCAACTCTAGTTGAATGTTGCTCTTCTTAAGTTGGGGCAGGTTCCAGGCATGATACATCTTTTGTGAAATTAAGTTGACTTCGGAACCTAAGTCAAGAAGAGCCCTATGTGGTTCATTTCTAGCGATTTGTAAATAGATTAAGGGACTCCCAGGGTTAGTTAGTTTCTTGGGAAGGTGGCCTACCTTGATCCAGTCAGTTACAGTATGCGTTAACATAACCATATGCGTTAGGCTCTGATTTTTGATGGAAGGGTGCTCCAAAGTGTTAGATGGTGGATGATTGTACATGGCCTCAACTGCTTGTTGTTGCGAGAGTTTGTTTGGGCTTTTGGTTCTGAAGTAAGGTCTTCTCTTTTTATAGTTGTCAGAACCAGTAGCAGGTTTGATATTTACAGCTCTCGCAACGTGACGTTCCTGCCGTTGAGGAGGAAGTTCCCCTTGCATTGTTGGAGTAGGAGGTGTTATGGGAACTACTTGAGGTGGAAGAGGTGCGGATGGATTAAGAGGGTGGTGTGGGTATGGAGTGTCTCCCGGAGGAGAAGGAGTCCTTCTGAAGTACTCTCAAGCTTGGTAGTGATGGTTGGGGGTTGCGTGACCCATAGAGTCACTTGGAGAAATCGGCTGCTGCACATAATATCCATAAGGATCAAGCTGTCGG
Organism: Gnetum montanum; assembly: GCA_015680685.1. Lineage (NCBI taxonomy): Eukaryota > Viridiplantae > Streptophyta > Gnetopsida > Gnetales > Gnetaceae > Gnetum > Gnetum montanum. Next base: position 46,306 of record MNCI01032584.1, on the reverse strand, counting down.
TAAGGGTACTATTATTCTGGCGATGGCATCCCCCATGAATGTGGGTATTGCCATTGCTAATGTTATCCGATGGGTTGAGGTGGAGTTCCACTTGGATAATACGTTAGTGGTTGGTGGAACTGCCTTGGGTTACCTTGTGGATAAGGAAACCTTCTGGGTGTTTGTCGTTGATTGAGTCTTGGATTTAGTGCATACACCCCAAACTCCTGTAGATTTGAGATAATGGGGCAACATCCCCTAGGATGGTCATAGTAGCAGACCTCACATCCACCATCATCGTCTGTGTCAGAATCTATAGCCACATCGGAGTTAGTGATTCTCCCCTTACCCTTGTTATGTGCAGGGCTTAAATCTCTCCACTTTTTCTTACCTTTGTCACTACTTTGCTCTACCTTAGACTCTTCTACAATTTTTAAGATGGTTTCAATTTTAGAGTCTAAGGAACTCCATACATCGTCTACCTTAGCCGCTATTTCTGTTGTTAAATTTTGAATCGACAAGGTTTTCCGGTTCACCAACTCTTCGATTGGTGACTCATCCTCTTCATCACAAAATTTCACTCCCTTCTTTCGAAGGAAGGGATCGCAGTTGTACTCCTCCGCACTTTCCCTTTTACGTAGCTCACCTTCTTTGTTTGCTACTTGCTCCAACAAGCTTTGCACTTCATGGGCTCTAAGTTGTGATAGCCTCGCTTGAGCATAGGTTCCAAGGGTTCGTCTTGTTTCATGCCTTAGCCCATCCACGATGTGGCAAAGTTGATCCTGCTGTGCATACCCATGGCCTGGGCAACGATGTAACAATGTGTAGTAGCAGGCCATGGAAGCATCCAAGGGTTCGTGATGACCTTGCTTCCAGCCTTGGATCTGCTTACGCAAATTGGACACTCTAGAGTACATTTGATACTTTTCGTTGAACAGTTCTAGCATCGTACTCCACCTCCTGATGGTTTCCAGTTCTAAGGACTGGTACCAACAATCTGCTTCTTTAGTGAGTGTCCTTAGGAACAACTTAAGCTTCTTCCACTCACTATCTAAATTCTACAAGGCACAGGCATCATGAAATGCCTATAAATGATTTTTCTGATTAGCATTGTATCCCCTTTCAAATCGTGGGATATTATTCATGTCTAATCATTTGAACTGACTATCCTTCAAATTCCTTGTGGGAATCCTAAATGCCTCCGTAATGTCAAGCATACTTTGGGTTGCGAGTAGGAGCTCTTCATGATCGTCTCTTTCATGATGCCTGTGATGTCTGCGTGATTCCCTACTCTCCCTACGTCCCTACCCTTGTCATCTCTCTCGACTCTCCCATCGAGGTCTCTCATCCTTTTTACTTTTATCCTTCCCTTTTATGTTCATGGTGGCTGCGCCCAGATGTGGAAGAAGAGGGTGAGTGATTTGAAGAAGGGGAAGAAGAAGGGAAACCATCGCCATGATGATGTTTCTTGTCTTGTCTTTGGCTGCTACGGCCCTGATCATGGTGACGATCAAAGTGCCCATCCTTAGCATGAGTGGTTGTTCCCTCTGTGAACAGTTGGTGTTCACAGGTATCAAAACCAGGGATATGGATCATTGATCTTATGTTCTGATACCCTTCCTCCTCACCATCGTTAGGAGGGGGAACATCATTTGTTAAAGAACCCATGACAAGGGGTTCCTCATCTCCTATTTCGCTAAGGACGTGCAGGGTCTTCCCCTTCGACAATGTATGTTGGCTCTCCCGCCTTGCATCCCTCATACATTGTAAATCTGTGGGATGATAATCCCTCATATCAAAATCTATTGCAACATATTCAACTTAAAGTTCTATCATGCCAATCTGTGCCAAAGCAAGGAGAAGCATGTTAGGAACAACACGATCTGGAGGTAACACTATGTTACCAAACAAATCTCTCCAGCGCAACTGTTCATGTTGATGGAGGATAAAGGTAAGATCAGGCACATACTCATCAGGATGAATATATGTCACCCTATATTATTTAGGACTTGGCTGATTTTGGTTATGTCTTTTATCTTGTCGACTATCTCTAGTATGGTCCTTAGGTGGTGAGTTGCTCTTATGAGAAGAAGGCATTTTTATCGGTGTGCTAATTTACCGTATATAATTTTTCTTTGATTAACNNTACTTACTTGTTGTTTTCATGGTGTATGGTTAAGTAAGTCCGAGGTATATGATTTTTTTGGTCTTTTCAGGTTTATCTCCTATGCTAAAGGGTGAAGGGTTGAGAAAGCTAACTAGCCTAAGTGCGATGAGCATCCGATTCCTTGACTAGTTGTACACACTAAGACTACCACTGGGATTACCAAGCGTAGATCTTGGGATACGCTACTGGGTTACCAAGTAGTCATAATGCTAGTAATCAAGTCGTACTCATATCGCATGCGACGAGCAGTTGATTCCTTAACTAGCCGTACACATCCTTAGATGCTCATAATCAATTCACACTCGTACCACATTCTAGGAAAGTAATAAATAAAAATAAATAAAATCCTATCCATGCACTACAAGGTTTATCCAATCAAGTTCATCTTTATTACCATACACAACTTCGTTCAGGTACAATGTTGCTCGAATAAAGAGCCGTTCACTCTAGGACTCCTACTGCGGGCACATGGGGAATTAATCTAACTCTGGAGTGATCAAACTGCCAGAGCTTCGCTACTTCTAGCCAGGATGGAAAATGAGGGGAGTGTTGCCTCTTATTTATAGATTTGGCGGCGGACCGTGATGTTGCGTACGCGATATCGCATGGGATGCGATATCGTGGCTGCCGCGATATCGCGGCTTGTGCATATCGCGTCTCATCAAAGCCTGAATTGAACTTGATGGATCAAATAGCTTACTCTAATGATAAATATAGTAAGTGGTCTATTAATAGTGGGTTCTGAAGACACATGATAGGTGACAGATTCTACTTCACCCACTTCATAAAATAAAATTTTTCAACTGTTACTTTTGAAGGTGACATGGAGGCTACTATAATAGGTATTGGTATCATAGGAGAAAAATGTAAAGGTCTTCCAATTGTAAATAAAGTGTTCTTTATTAATGGATTAAAAAATAATATTCTTAGTGTTAGTCAACTCTATGATTTTAATTTCAATATTACTTTTTCCAAAGAATCTTGTAGAATACAAGATTTAACCATTGCAAATGTTTTCATAGAAGGAACTATAAAAGGAAATGTTTACACAACTATTTTTGCAAATGATTCTAACCTTGAATCCAAGTGCTTAGTTAGTTTCATAGATGATACTTGGTTGTGGCATAGGAAGTTGGGTCACATCAACAAAGAAATTCTCCAAACTCTTGTAACAAAGGAAATGGTTCATAGGCTGCCTAAACTCAAAGACTTCAATTTAAATACCTATGAAGCATGTTAGAAAGAAAAGCAAACAAGGATAAGGTTTGATAAGAAAAAAAAAAAATCTCTAGACCCTTAGATCTTCTTCATATGGATGTTGTTGGTCCTATTCAAACTATTAGTTTGGGAAAGAAAATATATTTTTTAACTATTTTTGATGATCATTCTTGCTTTACTTGGGTAGCTTTCCTATATTACAAGAATGAAGTATTTGATCATTTCTTGAGAATTTGAAACTAGATTCAGAAAGAAAAAGGATATGACATTAAAATTATCAAAGGGGACAATGTAGGTGAATTTAAAAATGCAAAATTTGAGCAATTCCATTAAATAAATGGTATATTCCATTAATTCTATGCCGCTAGAACTCCTTAACAAAATGGGGTTGCTAAAAGGAAGAATAGGATCTTGAACACGATGGAAAGAACCATATTAAATGACCAAAATCTTTCTCACCACTTTTTGGCTGAAGCTATCAACACTGCTTGCTACATCTCCAACAAAGCATTGGTAAGAAGATTTACTTCAAAAACTCCTGATGAATTGTGGATTGGTAAAAATCCTTTAGTAAGTTATTTTCATGTTTTTGGTTTGAAATGTTATATTCTAAATGATAAAGATAATTTAAGGAAATTTGATTTGAAACTGATTATAGTATTTTCTTGGGGTATTCACTAGTTAGCAAGGCCTATAGAGTCTTTAACAAAAGAATGTATATGGTTGAGGAAATCATAAATTTTAAAGTTGATGATTATGACATTACATCTCCTCAACCAAATGATGAATTTTTTCCTATTCAAAACATATCTAGTGCTACTCAAGTTCAAGTTGTTAAGAACTCTAAAACTGATAGCAAGCATGAAGATGAAAAAGAAGATGAATTTGATGAGAACTCCACTACTCAACCTAGGGTACCTATACTTAGTAAAATTCACTCTCTCAATGATGTTATTGGGGAATTTCATGATGGCATTCACACTATAAGTCAAACCAAAGAATTTTGTGCCTATTCAACTTATGTCTCTCAACTTGAGCCTAAAATTTTTAAAGAAGCTGAATGTGAAGAAGGTTGGATTTCTACTATAAAATTAATTTGCTAGAAATGATGTATGGGATTTGATACCAAGACTAGATCAAAAACCCATTTTTGGGATAAAATGGATCTTTAGAAACAAAACTGATGAAGATGAAACTATTATAAAAAAAGAATAAAAATAGCTAGATTAGTTGCCAAAGGATACAATCAATAGGAATGAATTGATTTTGATGAAACTTTTTCTCCTATTACTAGACTTGAATCTATTAGACTCCTTCTAGCTTATGCTAGTAGTAGAAAAATCAGGCTATATCAAATGGATGTAAAAAGTACCTTTCTCAATAGAACCATATAAGAAGAAGTTGACGGTGATAAAATTGAAGGTTTTATAGATCCCATCAAACCTGATCATGTTTACAAGCTTAAGAAGGCTCTCTATGGCCTCAAATTAGATCCTAGAGCCTAGTATGAAAGAATTTCTCAACATCTCATATCAAATGGTTTTGAAAGAGGTAAGGTTGATGTTACTTTGTTTCTTAGAAGTGAAGGTAGTGATCTTCTTATTATCCAAATTTATATTGATGATATTATTTTTGGTGCTACTAATGAAAATCTTTGCAAGAAATTTTTATATCTTATGTAGTCTGAGTTTGAAATGAGCATGATGGGAGAACTAAAAAATTTTCTTGGATTTCAAATCAATCAATCTAAAAAAGTTACTTTCATTTTTCAAATCAAATATGTCAAAGATCTGCTTCTCAACTTTAAAATAACTGATGTGAAAGAAAAAAAATACTCCCATGGCTACAAATTTTAGACTTACCATGGATGATCAAGGTAAGAAGATTGGTCATAAGCTTTATAGATGAATGACAGGTATTCTAATTTACTTAATAGCTAGTAGACTAGAAATTGCTTTAAGTGTTGGAATTTGTGCTCAATACTAGGCCAACCCAAAAGAATCTCATTATAAGGTAGTTAAATGAATATTTTATTATTTAAAATGTACTACTAACTAGGGCCTTTGGTATCCAAAGGACTCCCCTATTGATCTTGCTGGCTATTGTGATGCATATTGGGTAGGTTGTTTGGATTATCATCATAGTACAAGTGGAAATTCCTCTTTTCTAGGATGAAGCCTTATCTCCTAGAATACTAAAAAGAAAATCTCTATATTACTTTCTATAGTAGAAGCTAAATATATCTTAGCTGGAAGTTGTTATGCTCATCTTCTATGGATGAAAGAAATGCTTAAATATTTAGGCATCTTATCATAATCTATGCATATCTTTTGTGACAACAATAGCGTCATCAATATGACTAAAAATCCTATTCAGCATTCTCAGACCAAGCACGTTGAAATTCATCATCACTTTATATGTGAACATACTTAATGGGGACATGTAAAACTAGAGTTCATTGGTACCACTAATCAACTAGTTGATGCTTTCACAAAGCCCCTTGATGAATTATGCTTAACTTCCCCATGTAAAGATATGGGAATAGGACCTTGTCCTATCTAGTAATTTCTCTAGCTCTTGTATCTTGAAATAAAAAAAAATCACAAAACAAAAAATAAAAATAAAAATAATAATTTGATATTTTTTTTCTCTTGCACCTATTTAGAGGGATTTCTACCCCACTTCTTTTGTCTACTTTCCAAAAAGGGGAAGAATTTTTTATATGCTTTCTACTAACTTTGAAAATTTTGAGGATATTTGACTTATATGACTAGGGATATTTCAAGAGCCTACTAGCCCATTTTCTTAAGTTTTGGATATTGCAAAAAAGGAGAATATTGTTGACCTTTTGGTATGTCAAAACATTAAAGAAAATGGAGAATATAGGTTGTTGTGGAGTGTGCTGATTTTGCAGGGAATGAAGAAGCAAAGTGGAGACCACAAGGACTTGCTTGGCATGAATGAAGACTCAAGGAACAAGAGATAAAATGAGATGTGAAAATGAAGTCTATAAGGACTTGAGAGGGAGCAAGGACAAAGATGAAGACTCCAACAAAATGAATATGTTCCCAAGATCAAGGAGGAGCCAAATCAATGAAAGGAAGCCTTTGGAACAATGCCCAAAACTAAGACGATGTTTATAGGAATCAGATGATGTCTTGGCTGAGACATAGATGAAGTAGAGAAGACATTTAGCAAAAATAGTAGACATCTACTATCCAAAGAAGACATTTACATGTAGACATCTCCTAGTAGACATCTCCATTGTGAGAAAGATTTCTACCTAGAATGCAAGTTTGATCCAAAGAGACATCCCAATCTTGAAGAAGACATATCTAGTGACCATTAGATAGCCATTGCTCAAATTTTGAGGTGATTTCAAAAACATTAAGGCTATAAGAAAAATTCATTCTCTTGAAAAATGTACAAGTGTTGAATACAAGAAAGTGTTAACATTTAGCAATAATTATGCATATTATTCTATTGTACTTGTGTGCCTCATTGTACTATTTTTTGTATTGTTGTAGTGATCTATTATGTTGTACCTCAAAGTACAAGTACCAGTAAATTAGTTGCATTCTTTATTTGTAGTGCATATTTCTCTTTTGTTTCCTTGTGGGGTTGATGTGCTTCTTGTGAGAAGGCATGGTCCTTGAGCTTGTCAGGATCCTGCGGAATTGAGTGTTGGTGTAGCACCACAACACTCTGGAATGGAGCTCAAGTTGTAAAGGTTGTGGAATCCTAGAAACCACATTCTAAGCTTGTTAGGACTTTGTGGGGTTGAGTGGATTTATGGTGTTGAATCACGTTGGAGTAGAGATTAGAGTTGTATAGGATGTGGCATCCTTCAAATCACATTTTGAGAGAAATAAAGTTTAGAGGTATGTAAGCAATCTACCCTTCAAGTATGGACTACCCAAGTTGAGGAATCACATTAAAATTAGTTGTGTTCTTTAGGGCTAAAAATTTTAATTTGGTAAACTTATTCATCCCCCTCCTTTTTAAGTTCAATGATCCTCAACCTAGTCCTTAAAGTTGTTCATGAGCATGTGGAAAAATTCTCAACCAACTAAAAAGGGCCTTTCTTGATCACCAAGGCCTATGACAACAAAGATTTAAGGATAGTGAATATGAATGGAAATGAGTTGTCCAATCTAGTCAATCATTTCTACCTAAATTGCTACTACATATAACCAATGAGAACCAACAATTGATAATGAAAACCTTTTCAACCATCAACAAGCAAGCTTGCATGATCTCTTTTTGCACAAAAAATGGATTGGATAACCTTTATACAAATACCTTTTGGGTGCACCAACATGTGATCTTTGTTACTCTAGTTTACTAATGATTCTATGTGGCCATATGCATTGTAATGTAACAAAATGCTTTCTTTGTCTTATTTCTTCTTCTCTTGGAGTTGTGCTTGTAGGATGAAGCTTGAAGGTCATTGTAGGAGTGTAAATCATTATGGTAGCAAGTCACCATGTGTCCTAGATGTGCAAGATTTGACACGTTTGTCATGCTATACCAAGAGTGCTCCTACTATATAAAATAATGCATGAGCACTCTTGGTATTAGATCTACTTTATTTTCCTTTTTTCACTACTTTCATTTACACTTTATAAGTCTTTGGGAGATTAGTCAAACTATTTAGGTTAAAGATTTTTCATCAAAATATTTAGTTTTCTAACAACTAAATTTTTTGGTTGCTACAACTAGTTTATTCTTTGGTTCGTAAATGGTCTCCATAATTTTCCCATAACAATATTCCTTCTTCCATTCCTTTGATGTGAAAATTTCGGTTGCAAGGTAAAATAACACACAATGCAAAAATGTAGGAATTCAAAAGGTTTTACTTGAGGCACCTTCTATATGGGGATGACTAGTTGATATCACGAGGTATTGCCTAGGGAATCTTGCTATATGCATTGCTAGCTTAGGAATAAGTCTTAGTCAAATAATTAAATGACCACTAAAACATTAAACTAAAAATATTAAATAACTTTCTTTTAGTAGAAACATTAGATGTCAAGAGAAAATAGAGAGAGAATAACCTGAAAATAAAATTGCTACAAGATAAAAACTTAGCAAAGTGCCAAGCTATAATAATAATGGCTTGCAAGTAGTAGAAAAAACAAGCACTAGTTACAATAGTAGTAACTTCCAAGTACCACATGGTAGCAAAAATTCCCAAGTAGTAATTTTAGTAGCAACAGTTTTTAGGTAGTAGCATTAGGTAACAACAATTAGTAGCTAGAAATTCTTAATTTACACCTCAATTAAGCATAATAATAAGATAATAGCGAGTAATAGAAATAGAAATTCAATCACTGAATTGGTAAAAATGCACTAAGAACACTAGGAATTATCTTAGAGAAAGCATATAAAAACCCCAGCAATGGCTTCAGCTCCTAGTAAGTCTTAGTTCCAACCAAGCATTACAAGAGAATAGAATATATTTAATGGTAAAGTACCTGGAATAATTGATGCTTTACTCACTCTCTCACTTAGTTACTATTTTCCTTGCCTTTGATATTCTATTGCCATTATCATTTTCCAATCCTCTCACCCATCACTTATATAGTGATTTACATGCTAAACAAGGATGGTGGCAATAATTAAATAAGATAAGTTAGGATGTTATATATAGGGGTTACATATAAGTTAGCTTCCAATGATGATTATAACTTGCAACAACCATGACATTTCAATCATTGGTAGTTACTTGAAAGAAGCAACACACCTCAATATCAAGAAGTATGCAATAATAAGTGACAGCTAGTAGAAAATAGGAAGAGAATGGAGAAAATGGAAAAATGATGGTAATGGATATATAAGAGGAAGAACAATGAGAAAGGATGTTTGGATTCAAGAAAGAGAGATAAGGCATTATGAAATCCTCCTTTTCTTCTTCTTTTTTTAAGCTTTTTATAGCCTATTTTCTTAATTTCCTGCTTGATTTCTCTCTTTAGAAAAAACATGTGTGCCATGTATTATTTTTTTGGTGGTTGGAGTATCTCTGATGTTTTAAATTTTTCTTGATACTCTACCTATGATTTTTTTTATAAAAAATTAATGCCACCTATTCAATCTAATTAGAAAAGTAATCATCATGTTAATGATTAACTTATAGATTAAAATGATCTTTATTAGTATTATTATCATCAAATTTTTTAAAACTAAAAGAAAACTAGACTTAAGGCCTCACAAGTGGGCAAGGTTGAATGAACATCAAGCCCAACCAAACCAACAAATAATTAGAACCTCCAAATACACACCTTGTTTAACCTTATATTTCATTGTTTTAGATATTAATTATGTTATATACATTACAAATAATGTATTATAGGTGTAAAATGTATGCACACTAAATGAAAATGAAATTTTTTAAAATAAATTATACCCAAGCCTTTTGAAATATGCCCAAGAAGTTTTAATAGGTACTCTATCAAGTGATATGGAAAGATCAAAGTACTACTTGTAACCTTTCAATAAAATTTTAGTGAACTTGGTCATGATACCTTTGTTGGTTTTGGCTTAAAGAGAGAAATTGATATAAAGTTATTTTAAAAAAAGGAAATGGAGATATTCTTGCTATGTGCCCTTATTATGAATTCTTGAAACACAAGATCATAACGTATCATGATTAAAACATGAGAAAGGATGAACTTAACATTTCAAAAGTTTTTTATTAACTCAAATCCTATCAAGCACATTGTAAATCCTTCATGTTGAGCTATCTCAACATAATCTCATGTAAAGCACTAAACTATGAAGATAACTCATATTATACAAGTTACTTAATGGTTGTAATCCAAGGGAGAATGCAATGACATCAACTTAACCTTAAAGGCAACAACACGTAAAGATTATGAAACGTTATTGGAACAAAACTTCTATGTCTTTGCCAATAAGAATTCCACTTTTAAATTTGACTAGCAAGGAATGAAATAGTTACAAGTATTTCCATAATCTACTAAGTACACTTGATAGGGATTAAACATTGAATTCAAATATCCTTTAAGTTTACTTCTAAGGCATGCAACCATATGAATGGGATTCTAAAACTAGATGTTATGCAAGTTACTATAATAAATAATAATATTATAAATGTAGCGAGATGAAATGCATCCTACTAATGTAAACATGAAATGTAATGCATTCTATATGCATATATATACATATTAATAACTATAATTTATTTAATTACTGGTCTACTGGGTGTTAATGTGAAACACTAGTATAAAAATATTTAAGGTAAAATAGATTGAAGTTTCTAGTAATATTGGTACCTTGAAGGTCAACTATCTTATAAACTTTAGGAGCTACAACCTCTATAACTTAGTATGGTCCTAATCACATTGGTAAGAACTTAATTTGAGGACCTTTTTGCCTAGAATTTCTATCTCATTTTAGGACTAGATCATCTACTTGGAAGCATTTGGAAGCAATTTTTTTTATCAAATCACTTTTTCATAATTGATTGATGATTTAATAGATTTCCAACTACTTTTAAATGTTTAAGTTTAGCATCCTAAAGATCGTAAGATCTAGTGATAAGACTCTCATCATCATTTAGATAACCTAGAAAAGACTCATAACTAGGGATTTGAAAATTGATGGATAATATAGGTTTTTAACCATAAACTAGTTCATAAGGGGTAGTTTTAGAGATTATTTATAATGAATATGATCTACCCATACAACCCATTTTACTTTTTTATGCCAAGATTTTGGGTCTTCATTGATCATCTTTTTAATTGCACTTAGAATATTTTATATTTTTGTTGAAATATTTTGCTTAGACATTTTATTTAGGATAATATTTTGTAATGCATTTAATTAAGACTTCATTATTCATAGCCCATTTAGTGATTTTTGTTAAGATGAAGGCATGACCATTATCAACTAGAAATGCATATGGATGCCCATATCGAGATATGATAACTTCCTTAAGAAATTTAATAACCTCATGAGATGTAGCTCTTCTAGTTACTTTAGCTTTTATCCAACATGTACTATAATTAGTTGCTATTAAAATAAATTTATGTTGACCTAATGATGATGGATTGATAACTCCAATAAAATCAATAGCCTATTATGCAAAAGGTCTTACTTGAATAATGGGTTGTAGAGGTAGTGAACTTTTAGAATCTCTACCTTTAAAAGTTTTTCATTGAACATATGTTCTTATAGTATTGTAAGCATTAGTATTTATAGTTGGCCGATAATAACTAGCCTTTATAACCTTATGAACTAAGGGTCGGTAGCCATATGTCCTTCATCATACAAACATTTTCTTACATAATTAGCTTCTTGTTTATCTAAACACCTAAAAAGAAACCTTTCTAAGTTCTTTCTAAAAATATTTCCATTAATAACAATAAATTTAGAGCTTCTGGATATTAATAGTTTTCTCTTGTACCTAGGTAAGTCCAAAGTATAGTGATGAAAATTTAGATATATTTGATATCTTCATACCTAAGATCATTTAAAACAATCTTATGCAAATGGAATTGGTTCCTTATCTTCAAGTTGTAATACATGTATAGGTATGGATTCAAGCTCAAATGAGGCTTTAGATTTCTCTAAGATTTATTCTTGGGCTATTATTTTGGTTAAACCAATTTTTTTTACTCATTTGGCTACCTTCCATTGAATTTCATATTCTTGCAACTTCACAATTCATTTAGCTTCTTTTTCCAAAGGATCCTGAAGCTTCCCTAGAGTTATTGTAGCTAGATTTGGAGTGATTATGATAATCTTTGATATTAAAAGGTAAAATGAAAAATTCTTTAAAGCTTTAACTACTACATATGTTTTTTTTCTCTAGGAAAATGTATTAACTCAACATATTTAAGTAGATCAAATATATAAGTGATGGGATGTTCTTCTTGATTAGCTATCTCTTGAGTTAAAATGGCAACTACTATATGATCACCTATGTAGGGATATAGAAAAACATCATTTTCATACCAAGGAGCAACTAAAACTGGAACTTCAACTATAGCTTCTTTTATAGCTAAGAAAGCATTTTTTCTTTCAATGGTCCATATGATGTCCTCATCTTTCTTTAGCATTGTATTAAGAGGTTTTACTACTTTAGTAAACATAGGAATAAATCACTTGATGAAGTTAATATTTCCAAAGAAAGCTCTTAAATCCTTTTTGGATAATGGATAATGAATTTCTAGTATAGCATTAACACATTCAGAATCAATATAAATACCTTCTCTTATCACTATGTAACCAAGGAATTTTTCACTTTGTATACCAAAGCTAACCTTCTTAACATTTAATGTTCCACCACATTTCCTACGTCTCAAAAATAAATTTTAAAGATTGTGAATATGGGTCCCTCTATCATGTGAAAAATCTATTAAGTTATTTAAATAAATGAATATATTTTCTTAATCATATCTTCAAAAATTTAGTCCATGAAGTGTTGAAAAGTTGATCCTGCATCCAATAATACAAAAGGCATTTTGGTATACTGAAATATTTCTCATTTTGTAACAAAAATCAATTTATGTTAGTCTTTCTTGTTCATGAAAATTTGATTGTAACCTAAATATCCATCTAATAACGAGTACATTTATGTACCATTTATTGCTCAAACCATCTTATCCATAAAGTAGAAGTGAAGAGTTATCCTTAATGTAAGCTTCATTAATATTTCTAAAGTTAACACATAGTCATATCTCTTTTGTTTTCTTACATATGGGGATTAAGTTTGAAACCCAACTAGAATGTCTAATTGGATATATGATTTGGGATTCCAAAAGTTTATCAATCTTCTCTTTCATTAAGGATTCAATTTTAGGATTGATTAGCATTAATTTTTATCTAAAAGATTTAGTTTCAAGTCTAACTGGTATTATGTGTGTAATGATAAGAGGGTTATAAACATTCAAAGTTTCATAGGACTAGGCTAAAGCATTATTAAATTCAACAATATGATCAACATACCCTTTTTATTAGCATATAAATGTTTACCTATTTAAATAGAGTGTTTTTTATTTTTATTTTTAACTAAAATAACTTTAGTTTCTACTAATACTTGTTAAACTTTATGTTGAGGCACTTAAATTTCATTATTTATTTTTTCATATTGGGCTTTCCTAGAAATAGCATTAGGTGAAACTTCATCGATAAAGATTGAATATTTCAAATAAGTGTGTGAAGGTTTAAGAAATTGATCTTAAAACTCCCCTCAACTACTAAGAAACAAGTACTTTGATGATGGTCTTCAAACACTTGCAAAGATTACATGTTATCAAGAATAGAATAATAATCTACCTTTTCCATGATGATTGCAAAATACCAAGCTCCACAAGGAAAAGAAATATCAAGAATACAAGAAGTTTTCACTAAGGCATCAAGAATGTCGTTATCATCTCTAGGAACATGATTTAACATGATATGATTAAATTCCTTGAATAATTCTAGTACAGCTATCATATATTCCTTTATTATATGATCCTTATCTTTATAAACATTGTTAATTTGATTCACAATAATCTATGAATCATTGTAAATATTTAAATTTGAAAGCTTAAAGTAAATAACATATTTTAGTCCATGGATTAAAGCTTCATATTCAACCATGATGTCCATCATGGATTTTGAAAAATAAATGGCCTTAAGTTTTGGAGCTTCCCTAGGAAGAATTAACATAATTATAGCACTACATTCTCATTTTGATGAAGCTCCATTAGTTGTAAGTATTCATGTATTCAATTTATTGAAATCCAAAATGGAAGCTCTTTAATCAATATAAGCATTATCATTGTCATAGATTGGATTATTAACTAAAAATTAGACATTGAGGATTTCACTAATGTCTTTTTAAATTAGACATTAAGGATTTCACTAATGTCTTTTTAAATTAGACATTGAGGATTTCACTAATGTCTTTATCCAATCTAAAGTCTTCATTGGCACAAGTATTAGTAGAAACTAAAGTTATTTTAGTTAAAAATAAAAATAAAAGACATTAGGGAAATCCTCAATGTCTTTATCCTTACCTATTTAAAAAGAATTTTCTATTAGATTGGATTATTAACTAAAAATTAGACATTGAGGTTTTATGTGCTATGAGAAAGATATGAGTTTCCCTTTAGGTTACTAGAGTTATTCATGATGTTGTTAATCTTCCTGAATCATGCATTTGCAAGGTAAATTCATTAATCATGACTTGATCAAAGGATGCTACTGGTTAATTTTTACATTCATGAGGAACTTCTAGAATCATTACTAGGGATTTTTCCTTTTGATTATGTTGTAATTCTTGTGAGATATCCCATATAGAGCTTGGTATTGAGAACAAGAATTCTTAGAATGTTGTTTGGTATTATGCAAGCTATAATATTCACTAAGAGATACTTCTTCCAAGTTTCTATTTTCCTAATTATGTTAATTTCTCATTTTAACATTGTTATGTTTTAGTTCAATCACTTTATTAGAAAGATTTTGTAGGCTAGTAAAGACTTGATTCAATGGAGGTTGACTCTTAGCTTTATAAGAGTTAAATGTTTATGTTGTCTCAGGAATAAGAATAGAAGATATAGAGGGAGGATTATTAATAGATTGAATTAAGGCCTTTGATTAATCATCATTTAGGCCAAGGTTTTGAGGAAATAACAAGTACTAGGTACTTGGACTTTAAATGTTTAATAGAGAGTTAAGGATTAGAGTGTTGACTTGAAAATAATTTCAGACTATTAAGGTTTTCAAACCTAGATTAAGAGTTGCAAATTGGTATTGTAAAGAATTCATGAGAGTGATCTATTCAAGTTTGAATACTTTGGACATGGCTTCTTATAGGTCGATAATATTATGATCAAATTTGGTTGCATATGTGAAAAAAGATCAAAGATAGAGGGGAAAAATCTTAGGAGTCCTTCTAGTCATAGGTACATCTTTCTAGGAACATATGATAGTTGTTACAGGAACCTTAAATTATAATTTCTAATAGTTTCTCTACTTAGCTTTTAGAGGCTAGTAAAGTTATTAGAAGCTATAGTGGGACTAGTTGTTGGCAACCGTTTGGGACCCGACCGCCAATGAGTGTCCTCGAACAAGATTTAGGTGTCTGCTGGTCTCTGGCAACACCAAGGCCCAGATACCTCCAAATAAACTCAGTAGCTAATGTGAGTATGTGTGTGTGCTGTTGCGGCGTGCAGTTGTATGAAATGTAATGATTGCGTTGTGTGTAAACTACAAATGACTTACTTTAAAGAGATTCAGCCAACTTTGCCAAGTACTGTGAGTTGTTGAAAGTTTCCTATTTTGTTCAACTGCCTAGTCTATGCGGTCCTTATAATACCTACTTTTAACAAATAAAATTTTGCAAAAACATCTAAGCACAACTCTGCAAATCTACTCCTAATTTTCCCTAGAGAAAGAGATAGTTCCACAAGAAAACTAGAAATAGAGCAAGATTCGATGGAAATAGATAGAAAAGAAAGGAAAGCAGATTTGTGTAGACCTCAATTATTTAAACAAGGTAAAATGAAATGAGTAAACACTTCATAATAAAGCTATTCCAAATTCAATATCTACGAATTGTTCAAACTTCCAAGGCTCAAATAAGTAATTTCTTCAAGACAATCCTGCTATGCTACCAAAAATTGCTGTGTGAACTACCACGTAAGAGACTCCATTTTGACTAGATAATAGATGTCAACGATT
>MNCI01032584.1:0-21472 GCA_015680685.1 Gnetum montanum | reverse complement strand
AAATACCATGGAAATTCACTTTAAAGATAAAAAGAAGCTATTCTAGTCCAATCAGAATACCAAAGATTTTTTGAACCCTCTCAACTACTGAATTGTTCAACAGCATGACTACAAGTAGAGGTTCTCTTACAACAATCCCAATAGTAGTTCCCACACATTGCACAATAACAAAATTTACTACTAAAATTCTCTTAAGGCTTTTAAACACAAACGCTTCTATGGCAAAATTTTAATAGAAATTCTTATCGGGCAACAAGAACAGTAAGAGCAATCTAAAAATCCCAAAATTACTTGCCAAGGATGATACTATCTAAACCACTAGCTAAAAAATTTAAACAAAATAAAAAATAAAATACATAACTCATAGGGCCATGACAAAGAGGCTGAAATCTTTTCTTTAGCAAGCCATCTCACAAGCAATCTTCTTTACAAATCTTCTTTACAAATGCTCTTCTCAAGACCCAAAGTGTGTCTTCAAGTGAGAGCCTAAGTGCTAGCTAATAGCTTTCCAAAGTATGATGTATGAGACCCCCAATATCCCCCCAAAAGTCCATTTTTTTCCTCCTTGACCCCTGAAGCCTTTTTATAGGGTTCCAAGGTAGGTAGGGAAGTTACATATTCAAAAATATCTTACCTAAATTCTCTCCCAAGTAACTTGCCCAACAAGTTAGGGAGTATTAACTTAGGAAGTTAAGAAGTTAGGAGATAAATATTTCTTTTGAAAAATAAATCCAATAATTTCATATAATTGTTTACAATTATAGCTTTAATAGCCTTTCATTTTTACTTGTTTTTAAAATTTTGAAGAATGCTTATTGAAGTTCTTAGTGATTTTATAAACAAGGTGATAACATAATATCTACCTTAGCATAAATGTTGCTGGTACCTTAATCCTAAATAATTCATGTGCACTTGCACCGATATGAAAATGGCTGAAAAATTTAAATTCAAAATATCAAGCTCGAATGTGAAGGCGCCAGGCCTAGAACTTCCATCGAATACCTCTGAAATATCCCATCCCTGCCAGAAATCATTACCAATCGCCACCGCAGAAGAAGGCTTTGCTGCTGCATCCGACATCATTGCTATATGACGTTCGGTTGCTGGAGGAGAAAGATCTAGAAAAGGAAATAATGTATTGGACATATGGCCCTGGACATAGGGTTTCGGTTGCCTGAAACTATTTTATTTTGCCCCAAATTCGCTTAGGGCTTCTTGTGTTTTTGTGTTCCTGCAGATCATCTTTTAAATTCCTGCCATTGATTGCAGAGTTAAGGGCAAATGTATCATAGAGTTGAGCATCAGTGAATAATGGCATCAAGTATGGAGGTTAAGAATGGCCCTGCAACGACCAGAAAAATCTTCACGTAGTGCACACATTGTAGAACACATTGACGTCATTGAAGGTGGGCGGATCAATTGCATTTTTATGGAAAAATTTTAAAACTGAAACGGTTTTTGCCTTGGAAGCGGCAATGCCCATGCAAGTTCTTCTTCCACTGCCTTTGAATGCATGTCCCTGCAAGTGTTTGGCACAACATGACCAGTAGAAACGTCACTGATTTGGGGTAAAAAAGAACAGTTGGTTTTGCGTAAAAATAGAAGCCATTACAGGGCAATAAACCTTGCACTCCCCTGCGTCGGTACCAATGCAATCCCTTGTAAAAAAATGGGCATTCTTCTGGACTTTTTTCACTCATTTTTCTCTCAATGCGTACAGTGGCTGGAACTATTTTGTTTGTATAGTAAAAACATTATCCAAACCTTACAATGGTGACTTTTATCAGGTTGATTTTAAGCATTCATAAACCAGATCGGCTCTTTTAGCTTTTCAACTCTTTTCAACCTTCCCTTTGCAAAGGAGCATGATAAATTTTTCTTTCTTTGATACCATGATTGGAAATACTATATCTTCATTCAACAAATTTCTACATGAAACCTCTGGTAATAAAATATCAATAGGGCACAACCATCATATATATATTTTTTAATGTCTTCTATGGCTTATTCATATTTAATCACCTTTGCTGTTCCATGAAATGGCTAAATGTGCCAATACTAGTAATATTATCAAATTAAGTGATAAAATGAAATTTGTAACCATTCCAAGTTAATACTAATGAATTGAGAATAGTGAGAAATCATTGAGTTGTTATTCCTTGGAAGGTAGTGATAAAAGACCTACAAGTCAAATCATGTTAAAATATGTTGTGAATGCCTACTAGTGGCTTGAAAGTTTGAAGATGTTAATGAGCATCATTGCAATATGGATTGAAAGAAAGCGAAGTAGGTTGAAGTGCTTTAGTAATTAGGTTGAGTTTTTAAAACTTGAAAGGATTGTTGATCAAAGGTTTGGAAGGAGGGTTTGTCATGTTCGATGGATGTGAAGATCTTCATCTAGGCTTTATAGGAATATAACTTGGAAAATGGCTAGCTAGAAATTTTTTGTTGTGTTTCTTTTCTAGTTTTGTTTTTATGAGTGTTGCTAGATCTAATCATAAACTTAAGTCAACAATAAAAGAGATTTTTCAAAAAAATTTGGTAAAGAAAAAAACTTTTTTTTCCTAAGGAAAATCGATGAGTTAAGAAACTAGAAAAAGAAATGGTAAGTTAGAGAAACCAAAAAAAAATTCATTGTAAGATAAACTAATACAAAATTCTTGAAATGCATGATTTTACAAGGTATTACTTAGGGTACCTTACATATGGGTATGGCTAGCATGGGTATAATTTTTAGTGAAAGAGTTAAATAATAGATAAAACATTAAACTAAAAATATTAAATAACTTTCTATTAGTAGGAACATTATATAGAAAGAGAAAATAAAGAGAGAAAATAAGTTAAAAATAAAATTATTATAAGACAAAAACTTAGTGAAGTCATAAGAAATAATAATGATGGCAACAACAACAAGCACTAGTTGCACCAGTAGTAGAAACTCCCAAGCAACAACAAGTAGCACATGGTAGTAACTTTTAAGCATGAATAATAGTAGCAAAAATTTCCATGTACTTGTACTAGGCATCAACAATTAGTAGCTAACAAATATATAGTAATAAATGATAGCTAGTAGCTAATAGTAAGAAAATGGAAAACTAATGATAATAGAGATATAAGAGTAGGTATGATGAGAAAGGATGGTTGGATTCAAGAAATAGATTGAGAAGGCATTATAATACCACTCATTATTTTTGAATCTTTGCTTTTTGATTTTTCATAGCCTTTTTTTGTTCTTTTTCTTCTTGATTTTTACTCTTAAAAAAAAGCATGGATGTTATATGTCATTTTTTTGTCAATTGGAGTATCTTTGATGCTTTACATTTTCCTTGATGGATACTTCAAATTTATGTCAATACTCTACCTATTATTTATTTTAAATTAATGTCACCTACTCAATCAATCAAATTAAAAAAGAAATTAACATATTAATAGTTAACTTATGTATTAACACTATTAGTATTACTATCATCAAACCTTTTAAAACAAAAAAAAGCAATACTTAATGTATTAGTATTATTATTATTAAACTTAAGATTTTAAAAATTGAAAGAAGAATGAACTTAAGGTCCTATAAGTAGGTGATGTTTAATGCAACATCGAATGTTAAAAGCCATTTTAGAGGTCAAAGCCTTTGCTCTATGCACAAAGAATCAAAAATTTGTTGCTAGCTAGTTTTGTTAGCTCCATAGCTAATAGGTGTAGTACACCTTTAGGTTCTACATTCACTAGTGGTGAGCATGGGTGGCCTCCTTAATCATGGTGGCTTGGTGACATCATTACAAGCATTGATACCATGCTCTACAAATGTAAACCCTAACAGTTGCCACTTCCTCCACAATGATGGAAAGTAGTGACCATGGTTGTGGTAATCACATCGAGAGCTCTAGTGCCATGCTCTACATTTCACATTTTGCTACTAATGTGCTCTGAGAAGTCCATGACATGCATAATGTGAAGCTTGCAAAAGTCAATTCCTCTATTAAGTTGTAGAAAATCCTCAAAATCAAACTTCACTATTGATCCTAGAGCTTCTATCCAATCCTTTGTCATTGTCAATATAGAGGGACTGTGTATATATAAAAAAGAAAATGCCTAGATTTATAACTAGGAATGAAGTGCATGATTGAAACTCATAAAAAGCAATAAGAGATTCATACTGTAGTAGGAGGAAGAGGAATAGGAGGTCCATACTAAAGTAGGATAGCAATTTACTCAAAGCACATTATTTTTTCCTAAGAAATAAAAGATGCATCTTGCAATTTAAAGAAATATAAATGATGGCCAACGATATGCTTACATAGAGTAGTGATAAATCTCTAGTAGATTGCACCAAATTCAAAATATGAATAAGCATAAGCACATAGAAATATATTCCACTTAAGAATTCAAACTAATAAAGAGTGGATGGAATGATTGCTTCATATATTGCCTCATTGCCTTGAGGAATAACATTTAAAATTGTTGTAGATTTTCCATTCAAAAATTTATACATTTTCTCTATTTTAAGATTAATGAAGCATGAATTTCCTTTGCAGTGTTTCAACCTTAAATCTTTGATGATGTCATATCCATAGACAATAGCTTATCATTGCTACATTTGTTGCAACTTCAACATTATTTCTCAACTTTCCCTTTTTTCATTTCTAATAAAGCTTCTTGGAAAACACTCAACCAAACCCAGTGACACCTTTGGAAGCTTCCTCTCACTTACAAACCTGTCGACATAATTTCTATCAGATTTTTTCACTCTACCTACACTTATTAGAAAGTAGATTTTGAGAAGAAATCAAATCAAACTTTGTGGAACTATAATGTCTATTAAATCATACATCAAGATAAGCTTTTAGGTCTAAAGAGAAAAATCACTTGGTGACCAACACTTATTAGAACATAGATTTTTAGAAGAAATCAAATAAGACTTTATGGAACTACAACATCTATTGAGTCATAGGTCAAGATAAGCTTTTAGGTCTAAAGAGAAAAAACACTTGCTGGCCAAGGTATTTTAGAATTATGAAAAGGTGGAAGTAGGAAAACATAATAAGGTAAACTGAATTTATATTATCAAGTGAAATATAGAGAGTTTACTAATCATCCATTGCTACATTTCACTGTTGCAATAAGGATAATTGATAAGAATGACAAACATAAACTGATCATACATAACATAATTCATAGAATCGTAGTTGCATGAAACTCAAAATCTATAGAGAATATAAGATCATAATACAGAAATGTGATATGACTAAGTTATTAATAAATGGTGTTGATATATGATCATCGATCAATGTACATTAAGGTCAACCTGTTTTGAAAATTAAAAATATGGTTATAAGCATAAAAATTTGAATGTATTTATTACAAATATATTGGTTTAGCTTGAGTTCCTATAGGAAATCCATTTCTTTGTCTTTAAATTTAACCTTAAGAACCATACTTAATAATTAATAATGAATACATATAAAAAATAGAAAAAACATGTCAACATTAAGATGTTAATGTTAATTTAAAACTAATGTATTCAAAATTATGATGGACATGACATTAACATCAATATATCAATGTCAAGATATTAATGTTAATGATGTTTTTTAAAGGTATTAATATTAATTAATGACATTATATCACAACAATAATGTTAATGCAAAATTGATATTTTCTTACCATGAGTTTCCCTTGAGTTTCTTTGTTTCAAATCATCCTTTTATCCATGGTGATGACTACCACCTCAACTTGAGATGTTACTATGCTACAATTCAATAATTTTAATGATAAGCAACAAAGTAACCCTATATCCAACCATATGAATCACAAGTGTTCACATGCGATCCAGTTGAATTCTGTGAATGGAGACTAGTTTAATGTCTTAGATAGCCAAGTGTTAAGGTATTTATTGTTGTCTTTCTAATCACACTCATGTGGGCTCAAGTTATATGGTTAAGTATCACTGAGACATATGATTAGATTTCTTATTATTAAAATTTTAAAAACATTGAAATATACAAATTTTAAAATATTATTCTAAGTAATCTAAGTATAAAAATGGGATCTAGTCTAGCCTAAGCATGGAACATTTATTATTGATTTGATGTACACATATTGAACATGTACTAATACTGCTAGATTATCAAGAGTTGCATTGCTAAGTATACCAAGTGATCCAATTTTGGGATTACCAAGTGTTAGTACCTTTATGCTCAAAATCAATTGTACTCATGCACATTCACTAAGCATGATAGAATAAAATATTTAACTAATTACATGAAAAGTAAAGGAACAATTAACGTAAATTACAAGAAAGTAACTTTAAAGTGCTAGGACAAGTGTTGTAATGAACAGAATAAATCTTTATTTCATTTTGGTCATGCAAGTATTTCTAGGTATAATAGGCACTCAAATGAAGCTCCATACTATTTATTCAATTCACACTATGGGTACTTCTGTAAAAATTCCAACTTTCATAGATGAAAACTACAATAAGTTAGCTAGATATTTGACTAAATGACACCATAAATGTAGTGGGTACATGCATTTATATAGGCATTTCTGATGCTTGCATCAACAGTAATCTGTTGATGAAGTAAGAGCTACATCAACATTAACACATTGACATGACTATCTAAAATGGTGTTCATTGTACCTCCAAAATTGACTAAAAAACTTTTCTTGATTCAATAAAATTGGGATCAAGTTGTTTGCAAAATTAGGAGGGTGGGAAGAGGGGATACGGGGAGGGGAGGAGTTTATGAGACTGACTAAGTAACTACCAAAGACTTGAGTTCTACATTACAAAAATTATTGAAGAAATTACAATATGAAATTTGATAAAAATTAAAAGCATTACAAAAATTAGCTTTAGCTAACATGTGCAAAATTTATCCAAGGCATATACCTCAAGTAGTGCTAGGAGGTGGTGGCCTTTTATGCCTTGGCTTGGGCTATGATTACCTTGTTACTACTTTGTTTAGCTGAAATACATTCAAAAGTATCCTCATCTTCTCCTCCTTGGTCATGGGATCATAAATCATTTAAGTTGCTTCGCCTAGAGTTATTGTTGTGAGTACATCCCATGGATAAGGCAGTATATGAAACATTTCTTTTTTGATATCAAATCAAGTTGCAAATTGATTGCAATTGATGTTGAATGCCTACATCATGTTTTTGAGCTTCTAGTGATTATCCATTCTCTTACCCAAGTTCTCTATGACTAAACGTAGATCTTCAAACTTAGGTTTACCAACCTTGAGCTCCATGTTGGCAATTTCCAACTTCTATTTTATCCCTTTATGAAATTTGAACTTACCTTCATAGAGTAACTACAAGTTAGGCACTATAACACCACCTAGAAAATGCATGTTATAACCTATAACCTTCATCATCCAACTTAAGGTAAGATTTTATTATAAATGTAAGGTTGGTAGCCCATGAGGTACAATCTTGCATATTATAAATTTTTGGGGCTAAAAAATTCCTCATAAGTTGGTACTACCTCACTTCCCAAGTGGAAAAAGAAATGTCATGTTTCTATTTGGGCTTGGGAAGGCTAAAAATGCATTGGGTTCTACCAAGTTTGGCATTCTCATGGGTTTTTGTGGAAGTATAGCCTCAACTACACTAGAACCACTTACACCCAATGTTGATCGTGTTGTATTTTTCATTTCCCAAAAATTTCCAATGTAGTTATCATAAAACCCAATGTGGAAGTTGCAAGGCCAGTGTTCAAGTTGTTAAATTTTTCATTTTTCCAGTAAAGATTAGTGTAGTTATGATAGTTTCTAGTAGTGGTAGCATGACCAATGTAGTCATCATGGATTCCTAGCAATCTTCACATGGCTAGTGTAGTCACCACATCTATTAACCAATTCCAGCAATGCCATTGTAGCTCTCCAAGGCTAGCATAGTTGAGTTAAAGCCAATGTAGTTACAAAAGTTCGTTTACTATTTTTAGTAGATAATGTGGTTTTCATGGTCCTTGTGTGTTGAAAATTATCATAAATGGTCAACTACACTAGGAACTATGGCCTATAACACCTACAAATGACATTAATTTGTCAACAATCATGGCAAAAATTTGCAACCTAAATTCAGCAATTCCAAAGCCTATAAAAGCCAAACTAGAACACTGCATTCAAGTCCTCAAACAATTTTTGTAACCATACTACTATAACAACCTTGAGCAACTAAAACCCATTTTAGCATTTTTTAAGACTTTTAAGAAGTAATTGAAATCTATCTAAGCACCAAAGACTCTTAGCGTAGTCCCATTACCACCAAAGTCAAACACCATTGGGCACACCGTTAACACCCAAAAGTTGTAGATCTAAGCAAAAACCAACAAGAGGCTCTTGATGATTGGAGATGGGAAGTAGCTGGATCATGGGGTTTGATTGTAGATTACAACATGCCAACTCCAATAGGCTTCAAGCTCCATTCAAACAAGCTTCTTGTGCATCTAGGCACATAATCTATACTCTTTGAACTCTATACTTTGAGCATCTTTCTATTTTTAAATTAAATTTACTAGTTCATTTGTAGTGTAGATTTTATTCAAGTTTAATTCTATATTTACTTTTATTCAAATCTACAATTTATTTTTCTATTCTCATTTACATTTTTTAAGTCCTTGGGTGATCGACCAAAGCTTCTAGGGCACCTTGAATCCTCTTTTTTGAAGGTTCTTGGGATTCAAGATTAAAAACTAGTTTCACACTTGAGATTTTTGGTTTTTCTTCTAGTGA
This sequence comes from Gnetum montanum, assembly GCA_015680685.1. Lineage (NCBI taxonomy): Eukaryota > Viridiplantae > Streptophyta > Gnetopsida > Gnetales > Gnetaceae > Gnetum > Gnetum montanum. The sequence continues at coordinate 12,734 of MNCI01032584.1, read as the reverse complement.
TTGAATTTTCAGGTGCAACAATTTTTTTGGCACTAGAAGGAAGGCTTCCATCCAAATTCTCAGCCCAAAGCCCTTTTCCAAAACCTTTTCCAAACATTTTTCAACTAGTTTCCAAAACATTTTTCAAACATTTTCCAAGATCAATTCTTCTATGTTTTGAAATCTAAAATCTACAAGCATCTACCCATAAAACCAATGTTGATATTCAAATTCCCACAACTAAATACCTAATGTAGTTGTTGTGGGTGATTTGGGCTTCTACATTATTTTCACAGTAGTTGCTAGAGTTTCTAAGGCCAACATAGTCACACTTTAACCTGCAAAAACCCACATTTAGAAAATCTTGAAAAACAATGTAGCCTCAACTCAAAATCCAAATACATCTACTACAAAATATTGTAGGGGAGCCAGTGTAGACACTGCTAGGACTCTACCATAGTCCTTGGAAAAGCCAAAATTTTCACACTTAATCTCTTAAAACCATCATATCTTCATAGAAGAAAATATTCCTAGCTTGGTTTTACCAAGAAAAAATCCATTTCTCACCACTTACCTCAGCATAGTTGGCTTAGCAATATAGTGGTCTTCTATACACACTCTATTGTAGACACTGCTGGAAAAGCCAATGTAGTTGGTACTTTCAAGATGTCTACAACTTCCACATTTTTCCAAGTGTAGTGCACATCACTGCCACTGTAACTTGCATTACACTTGCAATTACAATTTACATTATTTTCTTGCCATAATTCCCTATTTACATTTTGAAAAATTTCACTTGCTAAAATTTTGATTTAAAAATTAATTCTAAAATTTATTAAACTAATTTTTAAAAACTAGTAAACATGTCATTTAGTCAATCGATTATCTTGCTCGTCAACTAAATCAATATGACAACTAACTAAGATTCTATGAAGGTCTATGATCCTAAAGATCCTTCCATGGCTGAACATAGACAATCACTTAGACTAAGAGGGTGGACCTTGGATTTTGCAAAAATTGTTGAAAATTATTATAATTTCATGTGCCAAAATCCAAGTAAGTTTACTCATACTATGGGCAAAGGTGGAATCCAAAGTGTAAATACAAATGCATTCATTGCAATGGAAAGGAATATATTCCTTTTCCTTATGACAAAATATTGTTGTTTGATTTCCATACATGTATTCTATCTCATCTAATTGAGATGAATGAGTAAGATGGGAAATCAACCTTTGAGATCCAACATGAAGATGAAGATGTGTTTGAGGTGGAGCTCGAACTAGAGAACTTCTAAGGGAGTTTATTATAACAATCGACTTCTCAAGACATTGTGCCCACCTTGGTCTCTTTGACTTCCTCCATGGGGCAAGTTCCTCAACCTTTGTCACCTATCTACCCAACAATGTTTAAAATAGCACTCATTATAGTGGTGCATCAGGTGTAATTGTTTCCCCAAAATACAACCATCTTCTCATCTATGTCATTTTCTACATAATCATGGTTAGCTTGGCTGTCAGCAATAACTATCACCACTAATCACCCCTTCTCTATGATAGTGGGTTCCATGGTGGAACCCCAAATAATCCAAGGATTAAAAATGTGCTTTGTACATTTTATTTCTTAAGTACTTACTCCATGCTCATTCTCACTGTTTGGCCCCCATATAATCATAATGATTCAACCTCTTCCTTCCATGCCATAATCCATATCGAGGCCATAGGCCTCTCAACCCATAGCCCAACTATTTGTACAGATGCCACAACCCCTAGGATGCTCCAAGGAATAGATCAAGCATTGCAAATGATCCAAGATCTTATAGAAGAGTTATGGAAGGTTAAGATCTTTAAAACCTAGATGGTGAAAATCATGGATTTCTATTAGGATAATCCAATCAGTCCTACCTTCCCATAGATAACTCTTCCATTGAGCATCCCTATACCATAATTCATCAAGTAAAATGGTGAGGGTGATCCTAATGTAAACCTTATCATATTTCATTTTGAGAATTTATTATTACAAGCCTAGCTACATACTATAATGTGAATATTTCCTATGTTCCTAATGAGGAAGGCTCTAGACTAGTATTACACTTTATCAGAAGGATCTATATCCTTGCTTGAGGACTTAATATCATAATCCATTGACTACTTCAAATACAACTTGAAGTCCTACACAAATCTTAATCAATTAATGAATATTAAGGACCCCTTGAGCCCGTTTAAAAATTTATATAATGATGGAATGCTCTTCTTATTGAGATTTTAGAATCCATAGTTGAACCCCATCTTCTTGCCACATTCAAAGGGCCAGTTAATGATTTCATTAAGACCAAAATTTACTACCTACATCCATGGTCACTTAGCTAGGCCTTTTCTCAAATAAAAAACATAGAGGATGTTGCAGAGGCTAGTCATGACCCTGCCTATGTGGAATATAAGAATTAACACACTTAGAAATATAAGGAGAAGGGGAGGTATAATAATCTAGCCATGGCCACTATAGCCAAAGGAAAAAAAATAACACAGGAACATAAAAAAAATCAACCTAAGGCCCCCACAATGAATAATCAACTATCAACATTTGGGGCCTTGAAAAAAGGAAATACAAGGTCCCATTTTGAATGAAAATATTGGTCTAAGTGCACTAGGCTACCATTAAAACCATTTGAACTCCTTGACCAACTATTAAAGAGCCGAAGAATACAGTACAAAATAAATAATTGAGAATACCCACAAGAGGCATGATAGATTGTGTGAAATTGTCAAGAACCCTACTCTTGCAACTAAAGATGATCTACCAATGCCTAAGTACTTCAAACATGAATGATTCTACCACTACCATCAACTAGTAGGTCATGATACTGACTTTTGCCTAGGGCTAATGGATGACTTGCAGAAGATGATAGATAATAGGGAGTTAGTTCTTGATACCTCTAATATAGTTAGGTCACAAAACCAATCCATGTAGGTCTACAAGGACCTAATGAATGCAAACAGTAGCTCATACACTATAGTAGTATTCAATGTAACTAATAACTGTAAACCTACATGAGACCCATTTGTGATTCACATGCCTCCTTGCAATGATAGGGGCCCTTCAACTTCAACTAGCTCAAGGCCCCCTTTTGTTGTAAGGATACCATCACCTACACCTTCCAAGGATCCTTTTGTAATCAAGGTGTCTCCTCCCACAACAACCAAAAGAATTAGAAAAGCTAAACAATGTCACCCCATGGCGGCCAACACAATCACTTCTTTTCAACTAAACAACCATAATAAAAAATCATCAAGTAAACAATGCAAGAAGCATACTTCAAGGCCTAAAAAAAAAGATAGCAAGCAGGCCAAGGTATGGAAAGAAGCGAGCTCATCGAAGCCCACTCTTATCTCATCTATTCTAATGAACTCTAACACTTAGGTGGCTTTGACCAATCAATGAAAAGAGGAGCCCAAAGAACAAGGGAAAGGAAAAGAGGCCAAAACACAACCCCTAGGGCATGAAGTTTGCATCCTAGGATGCATGGAGGAAGTTAGAAACAATAAGAATGAGAAGTCAACAACCAATGACAAGGACTTCCTCAATGCCATGGAGCACGTCAAATAGTCTTTAAAGTAAAAGAACATATCCCTTAGCCTATATGACCTATTCATGACCTCTATTACTCATCGTGAGATGCTAGTAAAGATGTTTACTTCCATTCTTGTTAGTGAGGAAATCCCCACTAGTGAGGAGTCCATCCATGCAGTGATGGTACCTCTCTTACCAAAGGAAGAAACAAGGTTAACAAGACTAGTATTATATGATGGCAAGGTCAAAACAATCCATTAGGATGATGAGACAACTAAAGCTCCACTTTTTATAATCATAAGAGTAGGGCTATACAAAGTGCATAGGGTGCATGTTGATGATGGAGCGACAACTAACATAATACCCTATACCATTGTTGAACATTTAGGCCTAATAGAGCACATGCAATACACTTCAACTTCTATCCTTAAATCCTTTAATGAACCTAGGGTAGCTATAAAAGGATCCATTTATTTAGACTTTGTGATAGGAGAATAATTTCCCACAATGTCCAACTTCTTGGTGGTGGAAGAAACACTAGGATTTAATATTATCCTAGGGAGGTCTTGGCTAGCTCAATTATGAGTTGTTCCCTCATCCATCCCCCCAAAAATTCACCTACCTTATGAGGGAGGTGAAATAATCATCCATAGTGATTGTGTGGTTGCTTTGGTAGTCAACAATGTTTACATCAAACAAGGATCTAAAGTGGAGTTTCATGAAAAAACTTCTATTTTTAACCAGAAAGTTAAAAAGCTTGATAGAGCAAGAGAGGCCAAAACTAACAACCATGGGATCATGAATGTACCATGGGAAGAGCTCCCCTTCAACATAGTTCGTGAAGGAAATGGGGAATACAAGATTGTACAAAGTAGGCCATACACATTTCCTACTCTTTCAAAGATTAGAAAACACTTTCACAATTGATGTATTCTTCATCTAATTTGATTGCCTTTGCACCTATGACCTTGTAGCCTTCTTTTCTTATGGCCTTCTTAGTCTAGATTAAACATTATTTGCATGCATCATTTTACTTAACTTTATTTTACATTATTTTGGTATACTTCCTACATAGCCTAAGATTCGCTTTCATTTATAAGTTGTCTTTTATTCCTTCTATTTTAGAACATAAAATATGAAAAACACTATAAAAATATTAAAGTCTAAAAAGTAATAAAAATCTTAAAATGTAAAAATTACAAAATGTTTCTTTCCAAAACATGGGATCCTGCATGGCCTAAAACTAGCAAATTGTATGCCCCACCATGGCCTAAAACTAGTGAATAACATATGATCCACCATGACTTAAAACTAGCAAATAACATACAACCCACTATGGCCTAAAATTGGCAAATGCATGGGGCCCATCATGGCCTAAAACTAGTAAATCATATGGCCCACCATGGCCTAAAATGGGCAAATCGTATGGCCTGCTATGGCCTAAAACTAGTACAACTTAGGGCCAGCCATGACCTAAAACTAGCAAACATCTTATAACCTATTTACAACTTAGTAACCTAGTTTACATTCTAGCCATTTCATACATTTAAGCAATGTAGCCTTATAACGTGAATAAAAATATAAAATATAAAACATAGAACATGAATAAAACATTAAGTATCAAAATGTATAAAAAAAATTAAAATTTTTTAAAAATAGTAATAGTCTAAATGTTTTTCACATGATGTGATAAAAGTTTAAATAACACATGAAATAATAAACCATCAATCAAAAAATAAAAACTAACACTAACCACAACATCATAATAACATGATTAACATTATAACATGTAGAGATAGACAGAGATAATAACCAAATGATGATACTAAGGAGCTGCTATAGGAGGTTGGGGAGCATTTCCATCTTCACCACTGGGGTTCTCAATGTTACCTTGTACTTGTATTGCAATAACATAAGTGTAATTAGTAATCAACACAATATAAAATGAAATTATAAACTAAGTCAAGTTAAAATATTATGAAATGAAATAATAAACAAACTTTAGAGTGATTAGTAGCAACATCTTCTAGGGGAAAACTTCGAAGACCAGCCTCCAAACATTGAAGGATTTGATCCTCAATCATGTGGGCCTAGTCTACATCCCTAAGATTAAAACCATTAGGATGTTTCTCTTATCAACCTTAATCCATGAAGGTAGCTCCTACAAAAATGTAGCAATAGTAACCTCATCAAAAGTAGTAGTGATCTGGTGAGATGGGGAATCGACCACTATCAGAGAGCTTTCAAATAACTTGAAAGCACACTCTACTTGAATCCCCTCCATGGATAGCTCTAACTTGTGCTGTTCGGTGCACTCATCCTTTAACACTTAAGATAGGCTTTACATTCAACCTTATACCTATTTTTGTGGTCTTTTTATGCATGACCTCACTCTCGGACCCATGCATACTAATCCTACCACTCCCTAGCCTTATGCACTAGTCCATATAAAGTTTCTACTTGAAAACCTTTCCATGGATGGCATTCTAGTACCTTGCCCATTCAATCTTTTTAGTTTGCAAGGAACTATAGCTGGCCACTTGGGTCTCCAGAAATTCCTTGCAATATTTAAGATCTCTATTGGTCTCAACTAGCTTCTTGTTTTCCCATTCCAACACTACAACTTGTTCCCATAGGAACTCATTAGAACATTTGGGTTTTCATGAAGTTTAAGTGCATGAAAATGCACATTCAGTGGCACTTTCATACAACTTCCGTAGAACATTTTCTACATCTAATGGTAAGCTAGGCAAGGCATCAACCTCAATGAGGTGGTTAGGATCCCATCTAAGCTTAGGCACTAAAAAAACATAATAAAACATATAAAAAATAATAAATGACCAAATAACCAAGAAACAATGAAAACAACAAGATAACAAAAATAATGCATCTACAAAAAACTAAAAATGTAAGATGAATTAAGTTCTCACTAACATCAAGAGCCATCTATTGTAACTAATTGATCATGTCCTCAACCATTTCATGCATGAATTCCCTCTTATTAGGAGTATCCATCCATGGCCTCATGAAAAATATGAAGGTTGAGACAATAGGTTGAGGCTCAATAGCTAAGACAAGCATAGAAATCAACAAATGATTAAGACCAAGTTTAAACATAAGACAATGAAAACTTAATCCTATAAAACAAAATGGACATTTACCTAGAGCATTACTTCAATAAATAGCAAGGGGTTCACCTAATTATGAGGGGTCAAATATAGTGCCAACATCATCCAATGCAACATTAGATAACCCCTCATTTTCATGTGGCTATAGGAGCCTCTCCTCTAAGTGCTTCTACTCTACCTCTACCTCTACTACTTGGACCACCAACTCTTATTTCTTACCTACATGACCAACAAAAACAAAACATAGAATAACTTAGCACATTTTTCTTAAAATAAAATAACAACATAGCCTAAAAACATAAAACAAGTGAAACTATAAAACAAAACTAAAACATGTCTGTAACCATGCTACATGCTTCGTTGAGTCTAACAACAAATCTCTTCTTGGAGGATTACTCAATCTTTTGGATTGCTTCCTCAAAAATGGGCCTCTTTAGTTTGTCTCGAACTACACCTTCAACTTTAGCTTGCAATGTCTTGGTCCTTTCAACATTCCCACACTTAACCTAGGGCTCAACCCCCATGCTATTAAGGGAAGCATAGTGCCTACCACTATGTTCCTTAGTGGTAATAGACAATGACTGTCCAACATCCTCTAGATGGTTTTGATCCTACATGGTGGGATAAACATGTTTTACCCATAGCTTGAAGAGTCTGGATGAATCTTAGCCTACCCATTTTTCATCATGAGGTTATCAAAAACTTTAAGGATCTTCCCACATAACCTAGAGGCCAAGTGACCAACCTAGTTAAATTAATCATCCTCCAAAAAAACCTTCTTCATGGTTCATGCCTACTTAACATCCATGATCTCACCTTGCAATAATAACTTAGAGAACACCTGGGAGTGGAATAAGGGATATGCCTATCTAACCTCTTCAACCTTGAATTAGTTAAGAGAGAATCCATTCTGACCATGATGAATGTCTAGCCACTCTTCCATCCCACCCCCCACCCCCAATCGTCCACCTTTCTACCTACCTTGATGATAATCTTTAGGCCCTCACGAGGAATGCTAAAGAGATCACTAAAGGTGGACTTGTTGATGGCAAGGGTGAAAGGCACACCATGGACTTGAATAATGAAACTATTTACTCCTTTGTCAAAGGATTTGATGATGTTCACCATATTAGGAGTATGGATGATTGGGCTAGGAGCCATGAAAAGGTTAAGCAAACCTACATTATTGATGTTTTCTTGAATGTTTCAAGGCATCCTACTGGCCAACCATTGCTACACTAAATCCATCTCACTGTACATGAGGATGAGAGTCTCCTTAGAGTATCTTGAAATGACCAACATGATGGTGGAGGAGGAGGTAGCTCCTAGAATACAATAAGAGGCCAATTAGCTTAGGCATATGCATAGTGCATAAAACCAAAATATAACAAGTATGACTAGTTAAAATAAAATCTACAACCATATCAACCAAACCATCTAAACACATAAAGCCTAAATAACCCATAACTATGTAGCCATGAAGATGTTGACATAGCATAGAAAACAAAATGTAATGAAAAAAAAGAGAAATTCTTACTTTATTTACTAGAAGAAGATGGCTTGGAGATCTCAAGGAGTATGTGTGAAAGATCTAATTTACCCCACCAGTCGTGTGATGTCCCATTGGCCACACACCTCTTATAAGCTATGGAATAACTAGTGATGTACCTGTCCAAGTCACCTTTGAGCTATTTCACCACTACAAGCCTCACTATGAAGCTTTTGGCAAAAACCCCCAACACTATTTAGGCCAAGGAAAAGATCTTCTCACTCTTGATAAATCCTCTATCATCCAACCTGTAGCTTCAAGTAGACTAATTAAACCAAAGAAAATTATTAAAGAAAAGTAGCATAATAACTAAAAACTAAGATAAGAAAAAAGTAAAACCTTAACACCACACTTACCCTTCCTCATGGTAGATAGTACTAGTAGGATTCTAAAACAACATGTTGACATCATGACCAACTAGCAAAGTGTTGTTAGCATTATACAAGTTTAACTCGGGAATGTCCCAAATCTTGGACAACTTATGAGTGCCTCTTGTATACATGCTATCAAGCACTTCAACCTTAGTACATGTTTTAGGATTGTATTCAATGAATGTGATGATCAAACTAGAAGATTGGGGCAATAGAGTTTCTATGAACATGATCATTATGTGAGATGCTATGTGTGACCACACCATCATACTAAAGTTTTTTAGTAGAAAGGCTAGAAACTCCTTTTTCCTTGTTCTAAACCACAAGGATTCATGCTCCAACATCATGTGGGTAGGCATGATGGGGACCCCCAACACATGGATGTAGCAAAGCAATCCCACCAACTCAATGAAAACTAGAATAGGTTTTAAAAAGGCCCTACACACAAGAACAACAACTGTTAAAATCATAGATGACAATATCCAAAGATAATAAACTATTAAACAACCAAAATTATCACAACCTTAATGTTAATTTTCTCGCTAAATCCACATTGTAAAATTCATAATTTGTAACAGTTAAAATCCAAAACATGGTGATAACCAAAATCATGACCAATTTGCATATAAAAAACCAAAAAGAACCAAGTAGTCAACCAAAAATTGATAGTAGTTCCATGGTGAGATATACATAAAAATAATAAATTTTTTAAGTGGAAACGTTAAAGCCATGAGAAATAGCTTATACCTTTTACAATAGTCACAAAAGTCCAAATTGAATTTTACAAAAATTTTACTAGAAATCTTAGTTAACAGTGAAATTAGTTGTAGTAAAAAATCTAGGAGGCTAGTTAAAAATTTTAGAAAAATTTAACTGACTATTAAAATCTAAAATATAACATGTAAATAACCTCATGAACCCATGAACACTACCACAAAAATACAATAACTACACCCAGCTTTATTCCTAATACCATCACCGGGGTCATACTTCAAAATTCGGACACCTCTGAGCGAAGTCGACTGCGGCTAGCCGTTACTTTCGTTTTTTGGGTCTCTCTCCACGGCGGCGCGACTGCGCCTGCTGAGCTTGGCGGAGGCAGTGGCCTCTGCGTCGCCGGATACCGTTGCTTCCTTGGCTGTTCCTTGTCTCATCGCTGCCGCTGCTTCTCTGCTGCTCATTCCTGCCACATACGACGATAACTTGGTCCTCGTCGTGGCTCGTGACGTTTTGGCCTCCGTCTTCGTTGCTGCTGCCGTTATCCTGTTTGGAACCTCCGTTTTGCTCGGCGCTCTCCAGGACGACGAGGTGTGAGCGAGCGAGCGAGTGAGTCAGTCACGATCAGCGCGGCCGATTCTGAGTTCCATACGGTAGCAGCACAGCACCCCGCCGGCAGATCTGGCCCTGCTCAGGGCAAATCTGGCAGTTCCGGCCCACGCTTAACGCGGTAGCACTCAGACCTGCGACGGCGCTCTGACCTGCAACAGTGCTCAACTCGGTTGCGGTGGTTTCAAGAGGGTTTCCAGAGGTTGCAGAACGGTGTCAGGAATGCGCGCGCCCTAGGCGTGGGCAAGTCACAAAGATGGATTCATCAGCTTCTGCTTTTCCTCAGGGAAGTTCATCTACCTCACCTCAACTTGATTTTCTTTTCCCAGATGATCTTTTTGAAGCAGTCTCTAAAGATTTCACATCTCGATTTCTGTATTTGCAAATTGTGGGGTTTTTACCACGGTCCCCTAGTTTAAACTCTCAAGTCCATAGCCTCCTTCAGCCCCATGGCATTCAGGTTTCTCACGCTCGTTACTACGCTCGTCATTTCATTCTGGTAGAATTATCTGATGCTTCCCAGGTCGAAACGGCTCTCTCAAAAAAAAAATTTCCAACTAGAAATGCAACCCTTATCGCACGCCCCTGGAGTTTTGACTTTAATGTTCAAGACCCCGCTTTTAATATAATTCCTTGTTACATAGAACTGCCCAATCTTCCACACATTTTCTCCCCGGTTGAGAGGGACATAGTTAGCACCCTGGGCCCTATTATTTCCGATCATTGTAAGGCGATCAATGGAACTCAAATTCGCCGTTATTGTATTGAACTGGATATAGCCCGTCGGAAGACCTCATTAAACCTCGGTGCTGGTGGAAAAATCTTTACCCAAAAAGTGGACTATTTTTACCTTCCAAACTCATGTAGCTATTGTCACAGGGCCGAGCATCATATCTCGGTGTGTCCCATCCTAACCAGGAAAAAACAATCTGTAGCCTCTCAGAAGACCGGTTCCCTCGTCACACCACCAGTAGGCCCATCCCCAGTATCCTTTAAATTCGGCTCTCCTCTCCCAACACCTCCTAAATCCTCCTCTCAGTCTAGCCGCTCCAAGCTACAGAAACAACAGTCAGGTACTCACACCTCCACCCAGGTCATCCCTTCAAACGTTGTCAAGAACTCATTCTCGGAGGATGAGTTCGTGGTGGCCAGTGGTAGGAAACGAGTCAAAGCTTCCCTTCGTTCTACTTCTTCCTCCACCTCCTCTTCACTAGACACTTCCATGGCCCTTGTCCCCACCAACAACTCCTTTGCCCTCCTGTCAGGAACAAAGGAAACTGATACTTCGACTCCCAAACCCTTTGTTGCCCTCCCATCCAACCTACCCCTGGTTTCCCCATGAATCTCCTTTCTTGGAATGTTCGAGGCCTTACTGATAGGCTTCGACGGAAGCGAGCAGGCAACTTTATATCTAGTCTTAATTTGACTTTTGATTTCATTCTTCTCCAAGAAATTAAGATTTCCGCCGACCTTTTATCCTATTCCGCCCATTGGTTTCTTCCTCACTCCTCAATCCTAGCGACATCCCATGCATGTGGGAAAGGAGGAGCGGCCATTCTCCTCTCACCCTATTGGAAAACTAAACTCCTTCAAAGCGGTTCGGATTCTGGGCATAGAGTTTCCTGGGCCACCTTCTCATCCCAGCATGGCCCCTTTGGCATTTGCTCGATATATGCCCCAAATGACTCCACAGAACGGGCTCTCCTTTGGCATGAACTTGCCACTTCTCTCCCCCCAATGCCTTGGATATTCGGAGGAGATTTTAATATGGTAGAATTCCCTCAAGATAAGCTCGGAGGGGCATTTCTTCAATTGCCCAATCTCGAGTTTCAGGCCTGGTCTGCGTTTAAGAAAGGATTTTACCTCTCAGACGGGGCAGACAACTCCGTGTGCGCTCCCCCCCATAGATTCACTTGGAGCAATTTCCGTCTAGGGCAAGCTCGCATCTACAGTAGGTTAGATAGGTTCCATTTCTCCACCCTCTCCTTTTGGCAAGCTTGCTCTGCCACTACAGTCCATCATCATGCCATCTTATCCGACCACCTTCCTATCTCCATATCTATCCAGATTCATGGTAGCCCTAACCGACCACAATTCCATCTTTTTAGACTGCACAACAAATGTTTTTCTTCCCCCACTGCCCAACTTCTTCTCTCCAACCTTTGGAATGCCGAACCTAGGCCCCTAAATCAGATGGGTTGGATTAATTGGTGGCATCGTGCTTCATGTCGAGTGCGAAACTTCGCTCGTTCATACGGTAAGACCGTGGCTGCTCAAGCCAAACTTGAATACAACAAAATTCACCTCACCATTGAGCATCTCACTAACAAACTAGCTCAAGATCCCTTCAATACTCTAGTTCACGAGGAGCTAGCTAGAGCACGCGTAGCCTTCCAACATTGGGATGTGTACCGTGCACAAAGTGCCTTAACTAAAAGTCAGCTCACTTGGTTAAATATTCAAGATGAACACTGTAAGGAATTTTTTAAATATCTTAATGCAGCTTCCCCTTCGCATGCTATAGACAAAATCTCATGTGAGGGTATTACCATTACTGACCACAATAGTATCCTCTCTTATCTTAAGAACCACTACGAAACCCTTTTTGCTGCTACCCCAATGGACATCTCTTCGTTCAAGGCTGCCACCCCTGATTATCCTCGCCTTATTAATCCTACTATGCTTCAAAGCCTTGACGCTGATATCACTTTAGCGGAGCTACAGGAGGCTTGTTCCAAGTTAAGTCGAGGTAAGGCTCCTGGTTATGACGGGTTTCCAGCAGAATTTTTTCAAAATCATTGGGATTTGGTGGGC
>MNCI01032578.1:104228-116273 GCA_015680685.1 Gnetum montanum | reverse complement strand
TTTCATCTAAGGGGTGTGCTTTGAATTCTCACTTTTTTTTTGTGTTTTGTGTTTTTATGTGTGAGAACCACACCATGCAAAGACTTCTTATTTTTATTGTCTCAGCTTTCGATAGTTGGGTAACATTGGAAAACCAAGAAAACTCAAAAAGAAAACATCCAAGCACCCAAGAGAACGACCAACAAAAAAGCATCAAGTTCCCTTGAAGTCACACCCTTTGCAATCCTTGAGTCCTTCCTTAGTTTGAGAAATACCCGGTCATTGATTCGTTAAGTTCTTATTAGAAGGAGACTATACATTTCCAAGCCGAGAGAGACCATAGAAACTGGTGGATGGATGGATGAAGTGGTATCATTTCCTGCCATATCAAAAGAACATACCTTAGTATCAACATTATAACTTAAAGGTAAAAACCAAACATTAGCAATCAATATGAGAATAGTTCATATCATCATTCCGAACACTTATTGGGTGACAAACTTACAGGGTGGATCACACACACACACAAAATGGAAAAAATATAATGATGTTGTAAAATAAAAAATAGAAAAGTTAAAGAAATTTGTAAAACAAAAATGTGTAAGACAAAAACATGTAAAACAAAAATCCAAAAATAATTGAGGGCCCCATATGATCAGCATAGGTGGCCATCTCCCCCATGACTAAGTGGAAAGGGAGAGATCCGAAATAATGAACATCTATTTGAGTTTCTTAGAAGTGCCCAACTTCTCCCAATTGATGGTCTTAGATTGAGGGTTGGAAGTTGGTGACACTCATATTCTAATGTATTTATGCTTTGTTGTTGGCATGGTTTTTCTCCTCAGTTCTTTCCATGCATATTTTTCTTCTCCTTCTAGTAGCTGTCAACCACAGGGTGTCTATTACTTGTGTGGTTGCTACATACAGGCATCTTTATTTCAAAGTTTCAAGAGCACACTTGTTACATGGAGGAATTTCTTCCATGTCATCACCTGATGAATCACTGTATGTGATTGATGGAACTTTCCTCTTCTCGAAATGTTTATCTTAGAGATTTCCAAGGAAAGATCGCAGATCCTAAGGCATGCATCTAATGTACTTAGCCATGCCCTTCCCATTATAATTAGGAAGTCCCCCTCGTTGTTGTTCACTTCAATCACCAGAAAATTAGCTGGGTAGGACCAACCACACACAGTGGTGATGATGTCCTTGAGCAATCCCAAGGGAATGGTGATGGACTAGTCTGCTAGCTCTAGTTGAATGTCACTTTTCTTAAGTTGGGTAGGTTCTAGGCATGATACATCTCTCATGAAATTAAATTAACTCTGGAACCTGAGTCAAAAAGAGCCCTATGTGGTTTATTTCTGACAATTTGTAAATAGATTAAGGGACTCCTAGGATCAGTTAGTTTCTTGGAAAGGTGACCTACCTTGATCCAGTCGGTTATAGTATGCGTTAACATAACTGTATACGTCAAGCTTTGATTTTGGATAGAAGGGTGCTCTGAAGTGTTAAATGGTGGAGGAGTGCACATGGGCTCAATCGCTTATTGTTGCGAGAGTTTGTCTGGGATTTTGGTTCTAAAGAAAGGTCTTCTCTTTTTATAGTTTTCAAAACCAGCAGCTGGTTGAATATTTACAGCTCTCGCAGCGTGACGTTGCTGCGGTTGAGGAGGAAGTTCCCCTTGCATTGTTGGAGCAGGAGGTGTTATGGGAACTACTACTGGTGGAAGAGGTGCAGATGGATTAGGAGGATGGTGTGGATATGGAGTGTCTCCTAGAGGAGAAGGAGTCCTAAAATACTCCTAAACTTGATAGTAACGTGGAGGGTTGTGTGACTCATAGAGTCACTTGGAGAAATCGGCTGCTGCACATAATATCCATAAGGGTCAGGCCATCGGTAAGGGTACTGATGTTTCAACGATGGCATCCCCCATGACTGTGGGTATTGCCATTGCTGATGCTATCCGATGGGCTGTGGTGGAGTTCCACTTGGATAATACGTTAAGGGTTGGTGGAACTACCTTGGGTTACCTTGTGGATAAGGTAACCTTCGGGATGTTTGCTATTGGTTAAGTCTTAGATTTAGTGCATACACCCTAGACTCTTGTAGATGTGAAATAATTGGACAACATCCCTTAGGATGGTCATAGTGATAGATCTCACATCCACCGTCATCATCTGAATCTGAATCCATAACCACATCGGAGTTAGTGATTTTTCCCTTACCCTTGTTATGTGTAGGGCCTAAATCTCTCCACTTTTTCTTACCTTTGTCACTACTTTTTTCTACCTTAGACTCTTCTACAATTTTTAAGATAGTTTCAATTTTAGAGTCTAAGGAACTCCATACGTCATCTACCTTAGTCGCTATTTCTGTTATGAGCTTTTGAACTGGCAAGGTCTTTCTGTTCACCAACTCTTCGATTGGTGACTCATCCTCTTCATCACAAAATTTCACTCCCTTTTTTCAAAGGAAGGGATTNGTGGGTCATGGTAGCATCTAAGGGTTCATGAGTACCTTGCTTCTAGCCTTGGATCTACTTATGCAAATTGGACACTCTGGAGTATGTCTGATACTTATCGTTGAACAGTTTTAGCATCGTACTCCACCTCCTAATGGTTTTCGGTTCCACGGACCGGTACTAACTCTCTGCTTCTTTGGTGAGTGTCCTGGAAAAAAACTTAAGTTTTTGCCACTCATTTTCTATATTCTACAAGGTGCAGGCATTGTGGAATGCTTGTAAATGATTTTGCAAATCTACGTTGTATCCCCCTTCAAATCGTGGGATATTTTTCATGTATAATCATTTGATCTGACTATCTTTTAAATGCCTTGTGGGAATCCTAACTACCTCTGTTATGTTAAGCATACTTCAGGTTGCGAGTAGGGGCTCGTCATGATCATCTCTTTCATGATGCCTGTGATGTTTGCATTGTTCCCTACTCTCCCTACATCCTTGTCCTTGTCCTCTCTATCGACTTTCCTATCGAGGTCTCTCATTTTTTCTACCTTTATCCTCTCCGTTGTGTTCATGATGGTTGCACCCAGATGTGGAAGGAGAGGGTGAGTGATGTGAAGAAGGGAAAGAAGAAGGGAAACCATTGCCATGATGACGTTTCTTGCCTTCTCTTCGACTGCTACAACCCTGATCATGGTGACGATCTAAGTGCCCATCCTTAGCATGAGTGGTTGTTCCCTCTATGAATAGTTGGTGTTCACGAGCATCAGAACCATGGTTATGTATCATTGATCGTAGGTTCTGATACCCAACCTCCTCATCATCATTAGGAGGGGGAACATCTTTTGCTAAAGAACCTATTATAAGGGGTTCCTCATCTCCTATTTCACTAAGGATGTGCAGACCTTTGCCCTTCAGCAGTGTATGTTGACTCTCATGCCTTAAGTCCCTCATACATTGGGCATCTATGGGATAATAATCCCTCATCTCAAAGTCTTTCACAACGTATTCAACAAATAGTTCTTGCATGCCAATCTGTGCCAAGACACAGAAGAGCATGTTAGGGACTGATCGATCTGGAGGTAACACGATGTTACCTTGAAAATATCTCCATCGTAGTTGTTCGTCTTGATGGAGGATAAAGTTGAAGTTTGGAATATACTCATCAAGATGAGTATAAACTATCTTGTATTGTTTAGAACTTGGCTAATTTTGGCTATGTGTTTTATGTTGCCGACTGTCTCGTGTATGGTCCTTAGGTGGTGAGTTGCTCTTATGAGAAGAAGGCATTGTTATCGGTGTAATATTTTACCGTTATAAAATTCTTGTTAATTAATTAACTTGAACATTTGTTTAGGCTCCGAACGATGTGATTGATATCCTTTATGTTCTATTTAGCGCACCAACACTTAGTCCCTAGCAACGGCACCAATGATGAGTGGCGAGGTACCCCTACACTCAACCATACAAAACAAGCATAGCACGCGCGATCCGGTCGAACTTCGTAGACTAAATGCGTACACCCCCCATGGAACACTTGGGGTTAATCATTGATTATCTTCCCAGACTTACATGTGTTTATCACGGTGTATGGTTAAGTAAGTCTGAGGTATATGATTTTTATGGTCTTTTACATTTTTCTCCTATGTTATCGAGGTGAAGGATTGAGAAACTAACTAACTATAACTAATGACTAAGTCTAAATTAACTAGCATCAGCATCTGTTCCCACTTACCGTACACACCCTGAACTATGCAACTGCAGCTACAAAATGTTAATTGTTACTGGGATCATCACGTGTAACGCATGTGCTCGAAATGATCGTACTGAGGCACTTAACTAGCCTAAGTGTAATGAGCATCCATTCCTTAACTAGCCGTACACATCCTTAGATGCTCATAATCAAGTCGTACTCATTCCGCATTCTAGGAGTTGAGGGTGAGAGAATTTAATTGTGATGAGCAGCTAATTCCTTGATTAGCCGTACACATCTGTAAATACTCGTAATCAAGTGGTACTCTTGCCGTGCTACTGTAGGGTAATAAATAATAGGTAGGAAATGACATGTAATAAATAACAAGTAATAAATCCTATTGCATGCACTACAAGGTTTATCCACAAAGCTCATCTTTATTGCCATACACAACTTGTGTTCAGGTACAATGTTGCTTGAATAAATATCTGTTCACTTGGGGACTCCTACTGCAGGCACATGGAAAATATTCTATCTCTAGAGTGATCAATCTGCTAGAGTTTCCCTACTTCTAGCCTAGGATGGGAAATAAGGGGAGTGCCGCCTCTTATTTATAGATTTGGCAGTGGACAACGATATCACGGCTCATGCGAATCGCCTCTCATAAAATGTCATATACATGCTTTCAAATTAGTGATCCACTAATTTAAATATAATATTTTATGCAACACCATAGGATAGAACGTCACTGCCATGATGCATTGTGCAATAGGAGATGCCATAACTATTTTTCTTAAATTAAACCCTCAAACCTTTATTAATTAATTGGTACACTAAAATCAATATCATAGAAAATTATTTATTATAACAAACATATTTTAGTTTAAGGCTAAAAACCATTAAGTCCCAAATTTTATTGATTTTTATTAAATAACTATATTTGATTCTTATGTAATGTAGTTTTCTTTTACTTTCATTAATCAAGATAAAATTCCTAGAAAATTTTATGAGACTCTAGAAGCAATATACATGGAATTATCAAAGGTATCATCAATTGTGAGGGTATAAAGTGCATGATAGGAGTCTATGCCTTCTCCTTCACAACATTGATAACATCAAGCTTAGACTCTAACTATTTTTTATATTTGTTATTTAGCTTCTTTACCATATTTTTAACAAACTTATTTGCCTGTCTCTTTGTCATGAATTTTACTTTAGAATTATTAGGATTATCATAAAAATGATCTATATTATGACCATCCTCTTTCTTGTAATTATGGAAACACCTGGCTACTTTTTATCTCTTCTAATTATTTTTTGACTTGATCACCATTGCTTGAGAATTTGCTTTCTTTTAAAGGTGTATGCATTTATTTTAGCTTCTTCTTATAAAAATGTTATACATAAGTTCATCACAACATACATCGTTCCACCATTCTTGATAGTTGATCTAAAAACATAAAATTACAATGGTAGTGCTCTTAGCAAATAAAAGTTGATGGTTCTACCTAACACATGCATTTTGTGCTTGAAGTCTAGATTATAATGATTAAACTTTTTGTACAAGGGTGGAAATAAGCTTATCTTTATTAAATTTTAGAGAGTTTAATTGATTCTTAAGGGAGATCAACTTTGATTTATTCTTTACTCTAAAAATACTCTGAAGTTTTTTTTTTTACATTTTTTATGCAGAATCTTGTTTCTCCACCAATTGAATAAATTCTCTAGACATGCTTAAGAAAATCAACATCTACACCTTATTATTTTTATCCACCATGGTGGTTTTGATTAAGATTTCTTGTAGGCTATTCTCTTGTAGTAGAAATCTCTTTTTGAGCTTCCAAATATGATATTTATATGCTTTTAATACTTGAATTTCAGGTAATGAAACATAAATTCTTACTTCTATCATGGCTATGCAAGATCTAACTTTTATATTTACTCACTAACCTACTTTGATACTATGTAAAGTTTGTGGGATCTATGATGAATAATTTAATAATTAAACATAAAAAGAGAGAACAATGCAAAAAACACACATCTGTATTCATCAAATAATTAGTATTTAAGATATGTGATGAATCATGGTTTGCCAAGCCCTGATATCGGGTACGTGATATTGAGTACAAGATATCAGGTACCCGATATCTCAGCTTGGATATGATATTGTATACACAATATCGTGATTCTTCTGTTGGTCTATAAATATAGCACTCACGTGCATGAGAAGGGGAGTTAGATAGTGTTAGAATAGAGTCTTTTTGTCATTTTTAGTTAATTTCAATTCTTTCCCTAGTGCAAGCCTGTAGTGTGATGATTGTAATTGTACGGAACCTTTATTCGAATGTGACATACTTGGACACACACATGATTGGCAATAAAGATCGAGATTACTCCATCATTGTAGCATTCACTTATTTTTTAATTGTTTAATTATTATTGTTATTTATTATTTTCTTAGCTAATATTTCTTTATTGCCATTTACTATTCTTGTTGTTAAATGTGGAATGAGTACGACTTAATCACAAACATTGAAGTGTAACTACTTGGTAACCCAGTAGCATATTTAGGAGTGCTTAAGTAATGTGTGCTTGGTAATTCCAAAAGTAGTACATGAGGTCCAAGATGTGTATGAATGATTAAGGATGGATGCTCATCGCACTCAAGCTATCTTAAATTTCATTTCCTATTGCTTATTAATAATTGAGCTTATTTTCCATTGTCTCTAGGAGTAGCACTAGTTTAGGACCACATCATTCACCTCACTTTGGACTAAACCATACATGACCAAGTAAATACTAGTCCAAGTGGGAAGACAACGAACTACGATCAACATGTAACCATCTAGATACCACAACTAGTCTATCTATGGAGTTCGACTGGATCATGCATGAATGCTTGTATTTATATGGTTGAGTGTAGGGGTACCTAGCCACTCATCAATATGTAAGGCATTGTGTCTAAAAAATGACTAGGAAAAGTTGAGGATCCTTAAAAAAAAAAAAAACAAAGTCAAAGCCCATATAATTGAGGACATTACTAAACTCTCTTTAGTGTATATTTAGGGATAATGGTAAACTAGTAATTGTCAATGCCAACCTCTCAAAGGAGTAGAAATAGTAATTGCTAAAAGTTATTAACAAATGACCAATAGCCTTTGTTTAGTCTTATGATAAGATAATAGACATCAATCTACATATATGACAACATTATGTATTCATATATGTATTAATAAAACAACAATGTTAGCCTCAATGTAGATTGAATTCGAAGCTCAAAGAGGTTCATTAGTAGAATATTGAAAAGATTCTTTAAGTAGGATTCATATCTTCCATTATTGATAGTAAATGAATTAGTCCACTTTTTATTGTCCCAAAGAAAGGTGATAAGTGGAAAATTTGTGTTGAATTTTGGTTATTAAACATGGAAAGATTCAAATATCACTTTTTATTGTCATTTGTTAACTAGGTGCTAGATACAATTGTAGGATATAAGTACTACTAGATGATTATGGTAGATATAATCAAATCTAGAATACACTAAAAAATTATCCCAAGAAAAGATTTATAGTCCTTAGGAAATATTTGCATACAAATAATTCCCTTGGGTCTATGTAATATTTCTTTAATGTTCTAGCACTTTGTTATGAGCATTTTCCAAAAGTAATTTGGAAATTATGTAGAAGTCTTCATGGATGATTTCTTCACATATGGTTCTAATTTGGAGTAGTCCTTGGACTATGTTGAGTAACTATTGGAAAGATATGTAGAAATCAATTTTAAGCTCAATTATTAAAAGTTAATCCAATGTTCCAAGAGGACATTCTTCTTGGGCATTGTATTTTAGAGAAGATCAAGATTATGTATGGAATAACTCAAAGGTCACAAATAGTTAAAAATATCAAATCATTCCTTGAACACATAGGCTATTATAGAATATTTATTAAAAATTT
The DNA here is from genome assembly GCA_015680685.1 of Gnetum montanum. NCBI lineage: Eukaryota > Viridiplantae > Streptophyta > Gnetopsida > Gnetales > Gnetaceae > Gnetum > Gnetum montanum. The sequence goes on along the minus strand of MNCI01032578.1, from coordinate 108,187 downwards.
CTCAAAGATTCCCAAACCATTGGTGGAGTTGATACAAAAGGATGCATCATTTGAATGTACTAGTGATTATAAACATGCATTTGAGCTATTGAAGTAGAAGCTCATGTAGATACCCATTCTATGAGCTTATAACTACTCCATGCCATTATACATCATGAATAATGTATCTGATTATGCCTTAGAAGCTATACCTACATAGTTGGATGATAAAAAAAATATCCATATTACATTTACTGTATGAGCAGAAGTATTATAGGAGCATAGTTAAACTAAACTACTACAAAGAAAAAACTAATGGTGGTGGTGTATACACTTGAAAACTTTGAACGTTATGTAATCAGATATCTTCTGTTCATGCAAACATATCACAATGCCATATGATTTCTCTTAAATGAATCATCAGTGAAACGTCATGTCATATGATGACTAGTAATCTTACAAGAGTTCAATCTAATGATGATTAATAAAAAGAATCCTAAGAATGTTGTTACTCATCATTTATATTAGTTGTGATGGGGCAAGGAGGCTGATGAAGAGCCTCTATCCAATGAATTCCAAGATGAGATTTTCTTTGCAAAGGCCATCACAATTTCATCATTAGTTTTGAAACCATGATTCATTGATTATGTCACTTATTTAATAATTTAGAAGGTCCCTTTTAAATGGGACAAGCATAGGAAACAATAGTTCTTGCACATAAATGCTCTAGTTTGATGGTATATACTTGAAAAGAATCAATGTAGAATTCTCCAAGATGTGCACAAAAGATCTTATGGAGGTCATTATGAAAGAAGATGCACACCCATAAAGGTTCTTATGATTAGGTATATTTAGCCAACCCTATTTAGGGATGCATACTATTTTGCATAATCTTTTAAGTTTTGCCAATGTGATGATGTGTTTACTACACATTTTGAAGGAACACAACATTGGATTTAGCCATCAAAACCATTTGATCTATGGGAAATTAATATTATGGTTTCCATCATACACATGCCTAATGGACAAGCCTACATTATTATTGTGGTTAACTATTATATGAAATGGATATAAGTTGCTTTAATAACTAATTACATTATTGTCATAATAGTAAAATTCTTTGAGTAGCATGTGGTAATTTAATTTGATGTGCTTAGAGCACTTATTTCATACAATGATATTCACTTTACAAATGATACCTTCAAAAAGATGATGTAATTCTTGGGTATTGAACATAAACTGATAACACCATATTACATCTAAGCTAATAGTCAAGTAGATGTTACTAATAGGAAAATAACATGGATCCTCACTAGGACCATTAGCAAATATAGATGAGACTAATACATAACATTAAATGATTTTTTATGAACCTATTTCTCTACCTAAATACTTTCTATTGACTATTTATTCTATGAGTTAGTATATGATAAAAATACCTAAACTATCTATCCAAGCAGAACTATGCACACTGGTAATAACATGTAACTTGGATTTTGATCTTAGTTTAGCTCAAAAGGCATGTCTTATAAATATCAAAATGATAGATGAAAGTAAATTAGTAACACTCTTGCATAATGAGGTCCATAATTAGGTGCATATAACTAAAACTAAGGGATAATATCCTTTACTATAATCCCAATCATGTGCCACAATGAATGAAGTTTTAAATGTTTTAGAAGGAATTATTGTCTATACCAGTTTTCAATTTAGAGCCTTATAAATTTACCATCTTGGCAGCCAATAGAAGTTAATCTTGTTTAACATACAACAAGTGAAATCATTTAGGGTCATCCAAGAAGCTGCAAACCTAGTCTCATCATCCATCATTGCCATTATTCACTCTATTTTCTATATCTACTTCATTAGCCATAACCATGGATGAGATATTAATTCCAATTAGATTTTGTGTGTGCATTTTAAACTTTTTGTTTTATACTTGTTTCTTTTTATATATATATTTTCTCTTTCTTACTACATTTTCCATTTCTTGATAATTTTTAATTTCTTTTTATAATTTTCTAATTCTTGGATCATTTTCTTTATGCATTTATGGATACTTTGTACATTTTCATTAATAAAATTTTTAATCACGATGTAAAAATTGACCCTATGTGTTGGAACTTTATCCTATAGTATTGGACTATAAAAAGAATAATTATGCATGGTAGTAAAAACACATCACCTATCCCTCCATTTCTATTAATAAGATATTCTTATTATGACATCCCATCCCTAGATGTCATGGAAAATGTCAAATATATGATGTATTAGACATTATGCATACAAAACGAATATACCAAATGTGAAATATATGTGATATTTGACATTATGTATGAAGGAAATAATAGGAAAAATGCAGAAAGAGAAAGAAAAGAATGCTTTATTGATATGGAATAGCATATCCAGATCATGCTCTAGGAGTGTTCCTTGGGGTTTTCTTCCTTTGGCATCTATCCCTTAGAAGCAATCTAGCACTACCACTAGGGTTAGGGCTATAACCCTACTAGAAGGGATGGCTAGTCCACTTCATGGCCTATGCCATTTGGCTCTTGTGACTTGCCTATACCAGCTCTACCACTTCATGTTGGCATGACGTCTAAGCCCAAGTATAAATGCCTTAGGTCAAATTCCCAAAGGTTACCTCAAGAGACACATTCGTTAGTACAACATGGCATTTTGGGTCTCAATTACAACTACCATTTTTAGTCTTGTTACAATAACAATAATACTTGTTATGAAGAGACACCATCTTTGTTAGGCAGTAACATCATTTGGAAATGGGGATGTAACAATCTACCCCCCCTTAGGTTTCTTTTGTCCTTGAACAAGTCCACGTTTATTATCTTTTTCTAGCTCCAATACTTCTGTTATGCTTCCATGCTCCAATAATTTGATTTCTTCTTTGAACTTGAAGTTGTTTCTTGCTTATTTTGCAAAAAAAATATATGTGAGAAGAATTATATGGAAATTTAAATATTACTTTCTTAATACTTTATTTTCTAAGATAATGACAAAAGGTAAATTAAAGATCTACCAACCACCAATCACCAGTCCTAAGCAAGGTCACACAAAGTGCAACTCGTATCTAGTTACCCAAGTGAAGGTAGGGCAAATTATTTATTCCCAACTTTCATAACCTTATATATTTTAATTTTCTAATTAAAATATAAATTAAATAATGAAAAAAATAATAAGATTATAAATAAAAGTAAAAGTGAGATACTTCTTGATCTTGATCAACCTTGTGAATTGATGGAAATAATTGTAATTCTGCCATAAGTGTTGTATGATTAGAAGGTCTTATTTTGGATGGCAAGGCTTGATCTTAATTCTTTTCAACTTCTTCTTTAGAAATTAACTTGAGTAGCTTGATAACTTGGAAGAATCAAACATCATACCACATATAATCCAAAGTCTCAATGAAGGATTTTTTGATCCATCCTCATTAATCATAGTAGAGAAATTACTAAATTGTGATCATTGATGAGAAATATCCATCAATGTCATCTATTTTTGAATATTAGAATCTGATTTATCTATTAAAGATTCAAAGTAAGTAGAATATGCACTAGCCAATGGAATTGTATGTTGAATTGATGGAAACATTTTCTTTCAAATTAGGTTCATCTTCCAAATATTCCTTTACACATCCATATTTTAAGAATTGATAAACACTACTTTCAACTTTTGCATTGACATCTCCACAAAGAATAAATGGAACTAGATCAATATAACTTAGGAATAACTTATTCTTCAAACTTTCCTCTATTTGTTTAATCAAGTATGCTCATTGACATAGTCTAACATCTGAACATGTTGGTTTGGAAATTAAATGTATGTTGATCATGCATACACATCTTTCTAATAACTGAGTTTTTAGAATTACTACCAAGGCTATGTGATTTTTCTAAAATTTTAACTATTCTTTGTTTTCCATTGCTTGAAGTTCTAGAATTTCAAAAATCATATTTTCTAAA
>MNCI01032578.1:92363-103773 GCA_015680685.1 Gnetum montanum | reverse complement strand
TGAATCCTAAGGTCCAAAAGGTTAAATTTATGATATCATCAAATTATTAGATATCCAAATGATAAATTTGATCTTACCATTGAGTTCAAAAGGGTGAAAAATATTGGAAACAACTATTCATATGATGAAATTGAACATTGTAAGCTTGAGTTATGCTATAATTATAAACTTTGAGGCTTTGAATGCACTATATTGAACAAAGGGTAAAAACTAGTTTTTGAGGTTCTCTAAGACTAATCTAACATTACCATTATGTTTGTAAGGTTGAAATTTGTAGGAAATGACTCTTCGTTCATGGAAAAAGGCTTCTAGAATCAAAAGTTATGGTAAGTTGAAGGCTTTGGACATGAAAAACAAGACTTCCCGAGAGCTCATCCATCTAGTTCTACTCTAGGACAAGCATGCTTCATGATGATTTTTTATTCCCATTGTTAGAGAGGTGCCAAATTTAAATTTTTAAAAATATTTTTGCATGTTCTTAATTTAAATTAATGATTTGATGATAGGAATTTTAAATTTTCTATTAGTTGATGTACATTTTGAAATTTTATTTAGTTGATGAAAATTTTGAATTTTCCTATTGCACAGTAGTAGGGATGATGAAAGTAATAGCTGTAGTGGGGCATTGGTGGTGGAGTCTAAGGAGGTAGCTAGCAACGTTGATGACTAGGTTGGGTGATGATGGTGCAGCATCTCCTACCACTGGTGGTGATGCAAGGCTTGTGAAGGTAACACTAGGTGATGCAACCATTTTCTAGGGCCTCCATAGGGCTTGTGTGCTTAGTTTCAAGGTCCACATAGTCCTTCACTAGGCTTGCATGGCCCATCTTAGGGTTTGTGTGGCCCCTTGACTAGGCTTGCATGACTCCTTTACTAGGCCTGCGTGGCCCTTCTACTAGGCTTGTGCAGCTCACCATTGGGCTTGCACAACTCCTTTCTAGGATCCATGTATCCTATCATTGGCTCATGTGGCCCCACACATGGCTTTTGTAGCTTCTATTAGTGCACGCAGTTGAACAGGGCTGCCATGGTTCATCCTACTAAAAGAGGTGATGCTTGACAATGTTAGGAAAGGCAATGATCAGTGGTAGGGAAAGAGATGATCTACAGTCCTATTGGTGCCAACAGAGCATCAAGATAGGTGATGATTGATGGCACCAATAGATAGTAGGTGGTGTGGAAGGTAGCTAGGGGCGATCACAATGGAGGGTGGTGGTAGAATGCACTACAGTTAGCATGGGAAAGTGATAGTGCAAAGGTTTTGGTTGTTGACCAGAAAGTAGGCTATGCATCATGGCTACCCATTGTTGCTAGTTAGTGGCTTGTGGCCATTGATCCAACTTGCAGGTCCTACCATGGAATGGTTGGCAATAACCCATCAATATAACAACACAATGCTACACACAGTAATGGCTATGGTAGAAGGTCCTAGGAGACAATGCATGGTAGGCTATTGCAAGGCATGAGTGATGGTTGATAAAAAGCTGCATAGGGTAGTAAAGGCTCTACCACTGCTGGCTATATACTGGTTGCAATGCTACATTTCTAGGCCTACCAATCCCTACTACAGGGCATGGTAGGCCGTGCTGCGGCTAGTAGTAAGGGCTGGTCGTGGCCCTAACTGCTAGGGTCATTTTTTTACATTATATGTATATATTTATGAAACATATATATATTAAAATAAAACTAAATGAAGGGGGTCCCTCCCAACTCTTTTAAAATATACATACATACATAAATACATACATACATACATACATACATACATACATACTAATGAGGGAGGGGGCTTGGATTTGAATCCATGACCTTCTGTTTTAATTTTTTTAAGATAAAAACATTTTGGAAGTTGGGGTTGAACCTACAACCTCTTTCTTGTCAAAAATATTTTTTTAAAAAATTTATTATTATTATTTTATTCCACCTTGCCTCGATGGTTGACATGATGGTTTGGTTGATGACAAGGCAAAAGTTTGGTGTCGGTAAATGATAATTACAACTTGATTTTCAATAGTAAGATTTTTACATTTTTTTGAAAATAAGAAATTAATAATTTAATATTATTTAATGCACACCTAACAAGAAACTTTTAAATAATGCTATCTCTCAAATTGTAAGTTTGATCGAGACAAAATTTGTATTGTTGGAATTATCTTGACGAGTACTACGTGTTGGACATAGTCTTAGGGTTCAAAAATGAAGTTGATTTTTTAGGAATTAAAAGGACCAAACTAGCCTATTTTGTTGAATTGATATTTCTAGGCTAACATATGGTAGCTTGAAATATTCTAGATTATTTGGATAGTGAATTTCAACAAAACAAGATCAATTTAGGTCATGGTTACTTTCTTGAAAGAAATTTAACAATGATTCTAATCAATTAATAATTATAGTATTAAGATGGGTAAGAGTTACTTGGACTAGTGTATCATTATCTTACCAACATCTCTTGTAATTTATAAATCTTGATGAGGTGTGATTAGATCTTCATTGGCTAATGATATCCATGAAAGAATGTTATTGGTTTCTAGGATCTAGATGCCTGATTCATTGTTCATGAAATCAATGGAAAGGTATCTTCTGACTTACATCATAGACATATGGTGCATTCATTGATGATCAATGGCTTTCCCTATGTTATGGCTTCAAGGTTCATCATCACATTCATGTTGTAGTCAGCCCATGATTCTAAATGGTCCTTGGATTATGGTTTGCTTTGATACTAATTATGACATCCCATCCCTAGATGTCATGGAAAACATCCAATATATGATATATTAGACATTATGCATACAAAGAAAATATGCCAAATGTGAAATATATGTGATATTTTAAATTATGTATAAAGGAAATTTGATATCTATCCTTTAGAGGCAATCAAGCACTACCACCATGGTTAGGCCTATAACCTAGCCAGAAGGGATGGCCAGTCCACTTTGTGTCTTACTTCATCCAACTCTTGGGGCTTGCCTATACTAGCTCTACCACTCCATGCCAACATAACCTCTAAGCCTAGGTATAAATGTCTTCGGTCAAATCCTCAAGGTTACCTTAAGAGACACGTCCGTTATTGCAACATGTCCTTTCGAGTCTCAATTTCAATTACCCTTTTTGGTCTTGTTACAATAACAATAATACTTGCTATGAAGAGACACCATCTTTTTTAGGTAGCATCATCATTTGGGAATGGGGATATGACACTTATCATAGAAATAATGGCCCCTAATACATTAAAAAACTTAAATTAGCCCATGATTACTGTGCTTTGAAGAAAGAAGGACCAAGAGGGTATGGAGAAGTGGGTGACATCAAGGAGATTTGTTGATTCTTTGGACTTCCACCATCAAGCCCACTAGTGCCACATCGATGTGCTATCAATCATGTTTTCATCTTACCTAGAAAACATCATTTGAACATAATTTTTAACTTGTTTTCTTGCTACATAATTAGAAAGATATGTGATCTATATTTAAAGGTTGTCCTATAGTTAGGATAACAATAATAATACTTAATTAATTCATATGAATTTATTCTTGGGGTATCATTAGAAATGCATGTGACCATGTATGAATGTAGGATCTTTCTTGGAATTTAATGATTCCTTGGACTAGTCCTATCATGTGACTAGAAAGACATATAACCAATGTTTGAAGATGCTACTTTGATATGATTAGAATTGACTATAAGTTTGGAAAGGTAAGTGACCCATGTTCGAAAGCTCTTCTCTAACTAGTAGCTAAGGTTCATACATCAAATGTCTACAATAATTAGTTATTTTTAAAAATACTAACATTTTATTTTCCATTTTCTTTATTAAGTGGTAAAATGTCTTTATCTAGTGGTCAATGATCCCATGGTGGTGGACAATAATGATGTAATGTAATATCATTAGCATAATGATTGGACTAGTTTGGAATCTTGATGAATAGGCATAATTGTTATTTTAATCACACATCACATGTGAGATTCACTATGATCATGGTAAAATATCTCATATTACAATTTTCCAATTGCTTGTTATTCCATCCCAACTCACTAACATGTTATAATTATGAAATTTTTTGATTTTCTATAGCATGGTATAGGATGTCAATCATGATGGTTGTGTGTTATTAGAATAAGTACATAATCCACATTCAATTTTTAAGGTGCCCATGAATACCTATACAAGTGGTTATGCAAGGGAATTATGGACAAGAGCCTACTTTGGGAAGGATCTACCTGTATAAATTTTGTATAGTATGAATAAAAGTCAATCTAACATGCTTCTAAACATCATGAGAAACTTCTCTAAATTTATGCATCATTTCAAGATCCACTTTTATTATATTTAAATTAGTATTTGTTGAATTTTCTAAAAAAACCTTATTTTTTTTTCACTTTTGTACTATATATGAGAAGTCTTTCATGATTTCCACAATTCTAAATATTAGCGGGACCTACACTCCAATCTAGTAGCTCTTAGAAAGCTCTAAGATATATCAAATGTGTACAAATGATAATTTTCTAGGCCAAAATATAACAAAAAATACATATTATATTAGCTATGATCTATGAGATTATTATTCTTATGATATTATAATAACAAAAAATTATTCTTACATTTTGTTAATTGTTAGAAGGAGCCACCTAGGAGCTATAGGGCTTGGATTAATGAAAGTATTTTTTCTTTTAAGCCTTTATGGATAGTTGTAACTAGAACATGAGTTAATGAAAAGTTGTGGTAGGATCGTGATTCTTCTTTTTGTCTATAATGACTTGGTCATTCCTATGTTATTGGTTGTGACAAGGATTGAAGGGATGAAAAATTAAACCCAACTAGTAATTATAACTAGGGGAGGGGGTCATGGTCAATGTTAAGGATACTGTCAACATTGAGATGCTACAAGGTAGGAGTAGGTTGCATTAAGCATTGGAGTCAAAGAGGCCATGGCGTGGACCTCAAGTACATCATGATTTATGATGGAGCAAGTATAGGTCTTTTGAGAGGCCATAAGGATGATGGAAGAATAATGTAATTTCAAGGGAGGTGGTGCTATTGCAAAAAAGGCTATTGAAGGACTATGAGAGAAATGTGAGCAAGCCAAAAGGCACTATCTTTATTTTTTATGATTAAGAGTCCATCATGAGGGAAGTGTAGCTTGTGGTTTGTAATGGTAGGGAAAATTTTCATGGGATGTGAGTTGTGCTAGCATTGTGTGGAGGCTACAATTATGTGCATCAAGTGTGGGATCACTAATTTTGATGTTGAAAGAGAGTTCATGGACTATGCACATGCTGAGAAAGGATAGGGGAGTAGTACTAAGGACATATAGAATATGAGATGCTAAGACAATGATGTATGAAGCCCCATACTTCAAGTGTATATTGTTGAAAATTTCAGTAGGACTTACTCTTCAATCTAACAAGATGAAATATAATGTAGGTAGCTATAATGGAGGTTATATCCAAATTGGATGTTCTTATTAGTGATTAAATAAGAATGAGAATGAGATGAGAATGAAACAAGATTGAAATTGATGAAATCCAATAAAACTTGGATGAATTGAAATAGATGGAATACTAAGATAAAAATGAGATAATGAAAATGAAGGGAAAATTCTCTTCTATTACTTACTTCAAGGTTCAATCTTCATGTTGTTGATGCCCAAAATTGGATTATAGACAACACTCTTTGAAAACACATTTTAAGAGACTATTGCCTAGGGTGTCTTCCATATGGGTATAGAAACTTGGAAACATTCTTAGCTGGTTGAGTGAAATGTGATGTTTTAAATTTAAACTAGAAATTAATTTTATATAACAATAGTTCCTAAGGTTATATTTATGATGAAAATCACAAAGTTGAATACTAGAATTTTTAAGAGGATGTATACATATTAAATCTAGCTTAAATATCAAAGATCTACAAATTGAAATATCTAATGTAGGAATAAAAAACTTAAAACATGATGTAAAATTTTTTTGAAAAAAATATAAAGAATCTTAATAAAACCATAATCACATCATGACTATAATGTAAACTAAAATAAGATTTAAGAAATTTCTCATATTCAAGAAACTTACAAACTATAAAACATAGAGACTTAAAGATAAGAAGATAAACCAAAGAAATATAACTAGGGTAAAACATAAAATCAAAAATTTCTTAAATTATAGAATCAAACTTAGCACTTTAGTGAGCTTCTAATTTCTTCTATCAACTAGATAGCTTCTTGCACAAATTTTCCTACTCATACCTCTAAGAGGTATACCTTTTCAAGTAAGTCTACATGCTTAGTGTTTTGTTCTAGTAAGAGTTTCTTAAAAAACTCTTTATTGAGGTAGCAATTGACCTCAATCTTTTCATTCTTAATTTCTAAAGATCAAAAATAATGTAATAATAAATCAAAATGGGTAGGGCTAAGGGATAAATCATTAACTAATTGTGATAAGTAGCTTAATAGTCTTGGACTACTCCCTTCCAATTTAGTAATAGGGTTTCAAGAAAAATGAAAATTAGACCATAGATTTCATGACTTGAAATGTAAATCTAGGAAAATTTCCTCCTTCTCCTCCTCTTTCTTATCTTATTTTTTATTTGGTTCATCCCTTCCTTCTCTTCCACTTTCTATTTTTATCTAGCTTGCTCCTTCTACCTTTTGGAGCTTGTCTCCTCATGCATGTTCATTTTTGCTACTTGTTTTCATGTTGCTACACTAGAGAAAATAACACAAACCAAACACTTCACCATTCTTTTATAAACAGTGCTAGAATATGAAATGTTAAGTGATGATTATGTAATAGAAATAAAGTTCTATGTTGTCCCACAAAAAAACTGAAACATTTTCATTATTATATAAATATATGTTATTATATTTTTTTGGAAAATTAGAACAAATTAATTGATTTAGATCCTTTGAGATTTGTAACACTTGGAGTTTTTTGTAAAATAAGTAATTGTTCTAGTTGTTTGATGTTTGATCATAATCTTCATTACTTGGTGATGGCTTGGTAGATAATCCATTATCAATAAATGGTAGTTGATATTTCCACACATTTCTTATGTATTATTTGGCAAAAATTTCTACAATTTTTATTTTCCAAATGACATTGTTTTTTGTTGATAATTGATGAGTGGTGAGGTACCCCCTATGCCCAACCATACTAATGAGTGGCTAGGTACCCCTACACTCAACCATACGAATACAAGCGTACATGCACGATTTGGTCAAACTATGCAGACGAACTAGTTGTGGTATCGAAATAGTTATATGTTGATTGTAGTTCACTATCTTACCACCTAAAATAGTATTTGCTTTATGATGTATGGTTTAGTCCATAGTGAGGTGAATGATGGGATGCTGAATGGGGAACAATCTTAATTAAGCTAATGGACAATGGAAAATGAAATCTATGCTAACCCTAAGTGCGATGAGCATCCATCCTTAATCATTCGTATGCATCTTGGACCTCATCTACTACTTCTGGGATTACCAAGTGCACATTACTTGAGCAGTTATAGATACGCTATTGGGTTACCAAGTAGTTACACTTAAATGTTCATGATTAAGTTGTACTCATTCTGCGTTAATCAATAGGAAGTGTAAATGAAAATAAAGGAAATATGAACTAAAAAGACAATGATAAATAATTAACAATTAATAATTAAAGTAATTAAAAGCTAAGTGAATGCTGCAATGATGGAGTAATCTTGATCTTTATTACCAATCATGTGCATGTCCAAGTACGTCACACTTGAACAAAGGTTCCATACAATTACAATCATCACACTATGCACATGCACTAGGGAAAGAATTGAAATTAACTAAAAATTGACAAAAAGACTCTATCCTAAGACTTATCAACTACTTTTCTTGTGCACCCAAATGTTGTATTTATAGACCTACATAGGAAACATGTTATCATGTATTTGATATCATTATCTAGGCTGTGATATTGCATAATCAATATCGAGGATCCAATATTAGGGGGCCTGGCAAACCAAGATTCATCATACCCCCACGACTGAATAACAACTCATCCTCAAGTTAGAAAAAATGAGAATGAGTTCAATTGATTACACAGTGGATAGGTATGAGATTATTAACTAACTAGGAATTACTCATGCTGTAGTGTGGGATTGAACAAAACAAAATTGGGACACAGACACAAAATTATAGAAGGAAAAATTTGTTGGAACTCATGTGGTTCTTGGAAATGGTGGCTCCTCCATGGGTCTCTTTCCCTTATCTTAGGCTCTAGGCTTTGGAAACAGATGTCTTTGAAGGAGCGCCTAGAGCTTTTCTTCTTCGGTTCAGGGATCCTATGCCATCCATGCTAATGCTTTGATGTTTGATGGAGTCAGCACCTCCCATGGGCATGGCAGTTGCAGGAACATTTGATTGGCCTTAACATACCAAGCCACAAACAACCATCATTCCTTTTCATAGGCTTTGGCTTTGTCCTTGCATTCTTGGTAGTCTATGAGCCATTGAGCCAAATCCCCTATGACATCTTTTTGTCCTCGGTAGTTGGTCTTGACCACCTCTAATTTAGAATTTGCTACTTCTAATCTCTACAATGTTTTCTTGTGTTTAAAAAATTTTGTTTCATATTTAGCATAGGTGGTTGCTACATGTTTCTCCAATTCTATTCTCAAGCATCCTGTTGTCAACATGGCTAAGTTGGCATATTGTAGATTTGCCAACTCCATGTACTCCATGAGATCCTGTATCTGCAAGTCCTGGCTTTTTAGTTTTTCTTGGTGGGAAAAGGCATAAGTATCCAATATGGCCCACCAATCAGTGTTCTGGGCATTGAGAGTTTTAATATGGGATTTGGCCATATGGATTTCTTTTTTAATCAACTATTTGTACATTCCCACCTGATCTCTGAAATGCTCCTTGAGCTTCTCATGTCGCTTGGCCTCATTCTACCATGCACTTATTTCAATCATCATCTTTTGGTGGATCACACATCCCTCCTCCATTGAGAGGGTTCTATTCTCTTTGGCCAAGCGATTCATATCCTAGTTGACTCTTATTAATTATTCTTGCAATTGCTAAAAATTTTCCTTGAGAACATTCTTTTGTTTTTCTAGTGTGGTCAACCAGAGATTTTCATTGATGAGGTGTTTATTTTTTCTAATGAGGCCTTAAGTGCCTTGGCATGTACACAAGTTTGAGCTTGTGCCTTGGAAGCATCCCAATCAGCCTTCTCTTTGTCCTTTTCCACTTTTTTATTCTCTTCCAAAAATCTAGTTAACTACTCTATTCGAAAGGATTCTAGCTGGTTTGCAGGTATGAATTGGAATGGATCCCATTATGCAGCATGTAGGGTGATGAGCTTTTCTTGGAGTCTTTTTAACTCCTCTTTTGCATGTTTAGCCTTGATCTCTGCCATGACCAGCTTCCCTTTTGTAGAGATGAGGTTTTATTATGTTGCTGTGACATCTTAAGGAATGTCAAATAAGGATGTCATCACTTGTCCTATCTGCAACAACCAATCTAGAACATCCTCATGATCTACAAGAGTCATTGAGGGACTAGCTAAGGTTTGAGCATCGCGTGCTCTTGTAAAATTTACTGATGGCACAATAGGAACATTAAATGATTCTTTGATATGGTCTACGATCACTTATACTACTCCCATTGCATCCTGGCACTGCATGACCACTACTGTGGTGCCTTCACCAGTTTCTAATTACACTTAAAAAGATTAGCGTTTCCAGAGATATGTTGTGACTAGTGTGATTCCCCTCCTCTAGTTTGGATGGATACCTCACCCTGTGTGTGATCAATTGAGACTATGGGTAGTACGACATCATCAATGACCTTGAAAAGATTTGCTTCATCATGGCTTTCCCAACTGACCAATTTAGCAATGGCCCTCAGATGGCTCATTGACGGCTAATAGTCCTACAACAATAGTGGTGGTTGGTCTTGTTAGCTTGTAGGTTGTGTGCTAGGCCTTGATTTCTATTGTTGACTAGGCCTTAAGTTTGGAAGTTGGCCAGGCCTCGTAGTTTCATGTGCAGCGGGCCCCATCGTCTATTCTTACTCAGGCTCCAATGTCTCACCAACACTTTTCCTTGGGGCTGGTGGCTTTAGTAATTCAGCAAATGAGGTGTTTTGAGCCTTTCTGGGGATGTCATTGGTGTACCCCAGAATTCTAGCACATCGACATAGCTTCCTATTAGGTAGGGAAAAGGCACTGCAAACTTCCCTATTTTACATTCTTCAAACCACCTTAAAATTTTTGTGAGATATAGATGGGGTAGGTTGGCATCAACCTCGTCCATCAAGATGGTGCTTCCTCTAGCCACATAGGTGGAGACTCTATTTAATCTTATTGTTAGGAAAATATGACATGTGCCAATTTTGAAGTAGATCCTCTCTTCACGTGTGAGCTCTCCATATGCTTTATCCTGCTTGCTGTACATCCTTTTAAACCATATCTCACATGCATCTGCATCAGAGTGAGTGGATAGGTGAGCAACCTTGGGCCCTATATTTGGAAGATTCAACACTTTCAAAATGGGCTTGGTAGAGAAATCAATAGAAATCCCACCAATATCAATGGTGATGCCTTCTTCCTTGTTGTACCAAAATTGGTATGTCTCCCCTAGGTACCAATCACCGTCCTCAAAGAGAACAGGCCACAGTGGAGACCCTTTAAGGTGGTCTCTAACTACCTCGGGGAAAAATTTAGTGAAAGGTCCAAAATTGTGTTCCACAATCATAGCTACTAATGTGGACCTTTCACGAATTTCCTAAACACATTCCAGAGACAACGTGAGATGTTGTTCCTATTCAAGTGCCTTGTCGTCTCCACCTTCGGCATGCCCCAATTTCACAATAACAAAAGGTTCCTGATAAATGCTAAATGATTGTGCCTCTTACTCTGTATGTTATTTGAGAGGCACTTGGCCTCTACCTCTTCTTGGCCATTTGGATGCACCCTGAGAGGGTCCTCCTTGTTGTCATCTTTTAGGGGCCATCTACAATCACATGGGACTGATTATTAGTAAGGCTATTTACAAAATTAGATTAATGACTTACTCCTTGCCCTTAATAGATTCATTTATTGCTTAGTATGATTTAGAGTTAGAGATTTCACAAAAATTCTCCCTAAAGTTTGATATTGGACCCAATTTTGATTAGGTGACTCCAAAAAATAATTTTCAGTCTAGGTGAAGAAATAAAATTAATTTGGCAAATGTTTTTAGTATTTTTAAGGTCACTTACCCTTGATAATATCCTTTGGGCAATAACAAATTTCAGGAAAACTATGTGTGACTTGAAGCATGCCCTTCCCCCACAACTAAGTTAAACAGTT
The DNA here is from genome assembly GCA_015680685.1 of Gnetum montanum. Classification (NCBI taxonomy): domain Eukaryota; kingdom Viridiplantae; phylum Streptophyta; class Gnetopsida; order Gnetales; family Gnetaceae; genus Gnetum; species Gnetum montanum. The sequence continues at coordinate 92,454 of MNCI01032578.1, read as the reverse complement.
TGGGTTTAAGCAAGTTCAATTGGAATGAGAATCAGAGTGTCAATGAGTAAGTTATTGATGTTTGAATGATAGGTATGCAAGCTAGAAAATT
>MNCI01032578.1:27553-92272 GCA_015680685.1 Gnetum montanum | reverse complement strand
GGGGGGGGTGGGGATCCATATATATAGTTTTTATAGATGCGATATTGCGTACCCGCTAGTGCGGAGATCAGGTCCTTGATATCGCATCCCTTCTAAAATAGGGTACTTAGAAAAATTGATAATTTTTTGAATTTCCAAGACTAAAAATGAAGGATTTAATGTTAATTCAAAAGATCTAGGGTAACATTGAAGAGATTGAAAGGCACTAGAAGTGTAATGAAGTAGAATTTTACAATGAAGTTCATGAATAGGATGAGAAAAAAAGACATGTAGTGGTGCACATAAACGTTTGAATTAAAATGATGATAAAGGAAAGGATAAATTTAGCAATGCAGTACTCAGAGGGTATAAGATGATGTGATGAGGATGTGAAATGAGTGTAGATTACAAAAGTTACGCAAGTGGATCCTCTCTAAAGCAGGTTCGTACCTATCATGCCCTTATGTAACCACACCTAAAAATGTCCATAGGCACTAAAAGGATTAAATGCAATCCACATTAGTTCCACAAAACACACACATGTAAATACCACTATGATGAGGTATGAATTCTATGTTACATAAGACACAAGTCAAAAATACATGAACAATGAGATGAGACGAATTGTAGAAGGGATTGCAGAGACCGGGACATGAGGTAACCAACCCTGGGAATAATGAATCATAAGTGTAGGTTGTGATTAATGTGTCATTAGCCTATTGCTCCAAGATCAAGACCAAGTCGATGCTTCTAATCAGTGACATCGTATTGTTTCATCCAATGATGGACAACCACAAGAGCACCATGATAGCAAGGTGTACAATCACTTAGAATTTTGTCCAAGGGAGGAGTGATTTGAAATTTCTTTGTGGCACATTATTCTTTGGTCTTTTCTTTAATGTTTTCTTTTCTTTTCTTCTTCTAGTTGCTTTGGCACTTTGTCCTTTCCAACAGTGAACCAAAGAAGCTGCCAACCTTCAGGCATGGATGCACATCTTTCTAGTGGGATCCCCAGAATAGCATTGAGTTTCTTTATTGAGTGCCTTTATTACTCTTACTCCCATTTTTCGTTAGATCTACAAGGATCTTAGTACATCCAGGCTACATGATGGCACTGATAGATGTCACCAAAGAGAATCTACAAGTCCCCTTGATGTCACATCCTAGTCATTGCCTCTTAGTCCATCATTTTTTACTTTGGGCATAATGAGTAGAAAATTACTTAAGTTTTAATGATGACAAGAATATCATCATACCTAGAGTAGAACCTCTTATTAATAGAATGGATGGGTGGATGTTGTGGGCTCGTTGTCCAAATAATTAGTTGCTTGAGATTTGATAGCATAGAACAACAGCTCAACTAACAAATCACATGAGTATTTTATTCACCAATGAGATTATCCTCAAAAAGATAAAACAACAAATTAGAAATGAAAAACTAGAAAAAAAATTGTAAGATCAAAGAAAAGAAAAAAAATTTACTAATTTTGCTTGTTAGAATGGAGGATATGCCCCATAACTAAACTTTTGAGCATGGCTAGAATTAGTAAATGGAAAATGAAGATCCATGCATGTTGGAAATATTGGAGTCTAGGTATATCCAAACCACTAGGTGTCTTTTAATGTGGTGGCTGGAATGTACCCAACTTGGGGTTCACACACTTGATTAAAGTTAGCATAGTGGGGAAATTTATAAGATGTGGTCATGTGATAAGGAGTTGACCCACTATGGCACCCGCGATTGTAAGATGATATGCAAGGATCAATATGTCTCCCTACATGGTTATATTCATTGGACTGCATGGTTGTTGGAGTGTTGATTAGTGGCCCTGATAAGGTAATAGGAGGTGTTGAGTTTGAGGGAGAAGACACATCATAGTGTTGGACTTGTGTTAAGTTGGTGGATGCAGTGGTTTCATAACCATGTTGTCTCTTTCTATGGTTATGCCTAAAGAAAGGATGCTTTTGACATTGTGGAGGACCTCCACTGCTATTGACAGTAGCAGCACAAGTAACATTTGTGGGTTGTGCAAAACCTTTTGGCACAATTGGTGGCCATGTCTAAGGAGCTGAATGATGAGAATATTGAGGGTAAGGAGAAGTGCAAGGAACATGAGGTGGTGATCTTGTTGGAGAGAACATGGGTTGAGAGTACTCAGGAGAATGATAACGATTTGGTGAAATAGAGGATGTTGACATAGTTGGAGAAATAGGATGCTGAACATAATAAGCACTTGGGTTTGGGTGGTATGAAGGGTGTGACCAGTTTGATGGTGGCCTCCCCCATGACTAGGGTTTTTGCCACTGTGGTTGAACTCGGTATTTCTATATAAAATTTGGATGTAACATTCCTTCCCAATGCTCATGTAAATGTGACAAGATTCAGCATTGTCCTTTGGGGTGATCATATAGGAAAATGTCACATTGATACCAGTGATTTGCAGTTGAGATCTTATCCTTATTTCTTTGACCTTTCTTTTCTATTATCATGTGGTGTCCTGTCTTGTTTCTCGGTTTGGCATGGTTCCACCTCTAATAATGTTGGCATATTCTCCACATTTTTCATGTACCCATTCCACCATCTTATTGATCTTTGCCTCAATTTCATCTAGTGATTGTAGTACTAGCAAAGATGGAGATTCCACCTCCTTGGGGTGAGTTGATTTCTCCTCTTCCTGATCATGGACCTTTGCTATTTTGAGATTTTGGTCCTATTGAGAGCTTTCAACATTCTCCCATTTAGCTATTTCTCCTTCTTATTTTGCTACCTGCTTAATAAGCTCTTGGAATTGATGGGTTTGTAGTTCATATAGTTGACCTAGGGCATACATCCCTAGGGTCTCCCTTGTTTCATTATGGAGCCCATCCATGATGTGATACATCAGCCTTTCCTCAAAGAACCCATGGCCTAGGCATTTGTTTGATAATGAAAAATATCTTTTTAAGGCTAGGTCCAAGGGTTCATGTTGCCCTTTTTTGAACTCTTGGATTTGTCTCCTCAAGGTTGACACTCTTGCATAGGTCTGATATCTTTCAGTGAAAAGTTCTACCATTGTCGACCAATTGCAAATTGATTTTGGCTTTAAAGACATGTATCATACTTTTTCTTGGATAACAAGTGTCATAGGAAAGAGCTTAAATATTTTCCACCCATTATCAATATTGTTCCATTTAGAAGCATCATGGAAGACTTGTAAATAATGTTGCAGATCTAAATCACAGCCTCCTAAAAACTTGGAAAAGTTATTTAAATCAAGCCTGGGTAGACAGATTTCCTTGCAATGCCTATGGGATATTTGAATAGCCTTTTGTATATGCATTAGGCTCTTAGTGTCTAGTAGGGGTTCATCGTGCACACATGATCTAGTTGAACTCCACAAATGGACTATTCGTGGTATCTAGATATTTTCATGTTAATCACAGTTTGTTGTCTTTTCACCTAGACTAGTATTTTCTTTGTCATGTATGGTGAGTCCAAAGTGAGGTGAATGATGGGATCCTAAACTAATGCTACTCCTCCAGACAATGGGGAACAATATTAATTAAGCTAATGGAAAATGGAAAATGAAATCTATGCTAACCCTAAGTGCAATGAGAATCTATCCTTAATCATTCGTATGCATCTTGGACCTCATGTACTACTTTTGGGATTACCATGCACACATTACTTGAGCATTTCGAGATACACTACTGGGTTATCAAGTAGTTACACTTAAATGTTCATGATTAAGTCGTATTCATTTTGTGTTAATCAATAGGAAGTGTAAATGACAATAAAGGAAATATGAACTAAAAAGACAATGATAAATAATTAACAATTAACAATTGAAGTAATTAAAGGTTAAGTGAATGTTGCAATGATGGAGTAATCTTGATCTTTCTTGCTAATCATGTGCATGTCCAAGTATGTCACACTTGAACAAAGGTTCCATACAATTACAATCACCACACTGCAGGCATACATTGGGGAAAGAATTGAAATTAACTAAAAACTGACAAAAAGACTCTACCCTAAGACTTATCAACTACTTCTCTTCCTATGTGCCCAAATGTTATATTTATATGTCTACATAGAAATCATGATATCATGTATTTAATATCATTATGCAGGCTACAATATCATGTACCCAATATCGAGGATCTAATATCGAGGCTTGGCAAACCATGATTCATCACATACAAATCAAAAGTGTTCACACATGATCTACTTGAATTTCATTAATGGGACTAGTTATGCATCTAGATTGCTAAGCATTGATTATAGTTTGTTGTCTTCCCACTTGGACTAGTGGAAACTTTAATATGTATGTTTTAGTCTAGAGTGAAGCTTAGAGGCATATGATTCTTGATGTTGTTTTGACCTTATGCTACTCCTAATGATAATAGAGGAATCAATTACTTAATCTAATTAACAACATGAAGATAAAGTCTAAACTAGCCTATGGGTGATGAGTGTCCATTCCCAGCTTATTGTACACATCCTAAACCCACGTATCCACTACTGGGATTACCAAGAACTATTTTGTTAGGTGAACAAAGTAATAGCGCTACTAGGATTATCAAGAAAATACATATTTATGCTCAAAACTAGTTGCACTCATTTCGCCAATTCATTAATATGCATGGAAATGTAAATATTAACTAAGTGCATGAAACATAGTGCATGGAAAGTAAATTTGATCTAAGTCAAAGTGCTATAATGAATAAGAATCAATCTCAATCTTATTGCCATTCATAAATGTGTCTAGGTACATTGCCACTTGAATAAGACACTATACAATTGACTTAGATCCACATTGTGGGCACTCATTGACTATTCTCTAAGACTATGAAATAAAATTGCAAGAGTTTAGGTACTTTATTAACAAAAGGATGCCAATACATGTGCAAGAGTTTAGGTACATGTATTTATAGGCAAAAATAAACATTGTGTTGATGGTGCCTCATCAACACATCATTTACATCAATGGGGCTATGTCAACGGGGTCACATCAACATGGCTACTTCGAAGTAGTTGCATCAAGGAAGCTGTGTTGAAGTGGCTACCTCAAAGAAGCTACTTTGAAGAGGTTACATTAACACAACCAATTGATGCTTAGTCAATAATCTATGACAACATTTATCAACCTAGACTATGATATGGTTAACAATCCATAAATCATTAACAATCAAATATAAGAACATGAACAAACTTATTATTCTATAAAACTTGTAATCAATTTATTAGCTATTCACATATTAATTGATCTAGATTTGGTTGCATGAATCTACATCTTTAAGAATAATAACAAAATTTAAGATTCTATCTCTATCTTCAAGGGCTTGTGATGGATCATGAGATGCACTAGTATGAAGTTCTTCATGTCTTCTTTTCAAGTCAAGAAATGTATAATTTAGAACAACATTTCAAGTGCATCAACAACACTTATATTAGCAATGCAAAGAAATGATGGTAAATCAATGAATAAATAGTTGTTGTAGTATGCAGATCAATCCATCTTAACCTTCTTCCACCATGGTTGTCTAAGCAATAGAGCCATATCTTGTTTCAATCTTAAAACATCACTACTTTAAGATTTCTACTTGGCTTGGAAGAACTGAAAGTACTACTAACATTTCCAAGGCAAGCCTATGGTGATACCTCAATGTTGAAATCACATGGTAAATTTATGATCTACATGGGTATTATGCTATAGATGCTCCATCATACTCATTGCTATTCTTGGCCACCATGCCTAGCAAAGACTTTCTAGTGTTGGTGCTAGTACCATTGCAAAAACTATCAATAAAACTTAAGTAATAGGTGATTATTAGGATACTACTTTAAAACTCATTGATGAGTCATGATTTTCCTGGCTCTGATATTGGAGCCTTGATATTGAATACTCGATATAGGGGGCAAGATGCGATGTTAGATATTCGATATCATGGCATATGTGCTAGCCTATAAATATAGCACTTGTGCACATGATTTGTGTATAGTTTTTGTCATAGGTTTTTTTAGTAGAGTAGCCGAAATTTTGCAATTTTATTCTACAAGAAATGTTGCCTACCTAGGCTTGATATGAATAATATTCCTAAGTTTGCAGGAGGCTATGATTTTGACCCACAACATCATCTACAAGCCTTCCATGATGGCTATGTCTGTTACAATGTTGAAAGTGGGTGGTAAAATATTAAGTTATTTCCTAGGACATTACTTGATAGAGCTAAAGTGTGGTACAGATCATTGAAACCAAATTCAATCTGATGATGGTCCATAATGCTGGAACTCTTTAACAAAAAATACCAAACCTATGCAAGGGTGTCCAACTTGAGAAGATAAATCCAAGAATGGAAGCAAGAACAACATGAACTGTTGGACATGGCCTTAGATAGATATGATTCCCTATTGAACAAATGCCCAAGCCATGGTTTCTTTGAGGAAAGGAAACTTTTCCACATCATAGATGGGCTTCATAATGAAACTAGGGAGATCCTTTGGATGTATGCCCTAGGTCAATTATACAAGCTATAAACCCATTAGATCTGAGAGCTAATCATGCATGTGGCAAAAGAAGGAGAGATATGTAAATGGAAAAATGTTAAGGAAAATAACTGGGACCTAACACTTCAAAGGAAAAGTTTCCATATCTATGATAAGGAGAAATAGGTAGCTCTTGATGAGGTGATTTTACAACAAACCTTGCCAAAACAAAATTTTATCAATGAGCTTGAAGCAAAGCTAGGTGAGATGTTGGAATGGATAAATAAGAAAGTTATAACTTGTGAAGAAACCATAGAGGAGAGAGTAATGCAAAACAAATCAAGTGATCATAAAAAAGGAGGAAAAATAACCAAGAAACAAGTAGGAACACTTATTGACAAAAAGGAAAAATGGCCGTAGAAGAAGAGGCTATAAACTCAACCACCGAAGTGGATGGATGTGACATTTGCATATATGACCATATAAAGGGCTATTTCTTGATCTTGTTGCATCTACAGGAGTATTAGGTAGGTGCATTAAATCCAAAGTTTGTACATAAGCACATGCTCAAGAGATTTCCTTTTTCACACAGTAATGATAGCCAGTCCCATAACCAATTGTACTATCCTAGGAGGACTTATCACCAACCTCAACATAATTATTAATTGCAATGGAAACACCCACAGTTGTGGGGGAGGCCACCACCATATTAGCCCTGCCATTCTTATTAGCTAAACTCGTATAGATATTATGTTCAATAATCTATTTCTTGGAATAGTTCCACTTCCTCTACCTCAAATCACTACTACCACTCTCCTAAATATCATCATCTTGCAACATCTTATATGAGGTCACCACCTCACACCTCTCCTCCTTTTTCATATCCTTGACATCCTCATACTCCACCTCCTCATGTGCCACCACCAACAGCACAGGAAGGTTTATCACCAAAACATCAACAAGAGAATGTCACTTGTCCTGTGAACACAAAAATGATAATGCTAGTAGGTCATCATCACAATCTCAAAAATGTCCTTTCTTTAATAAGGGGCCTAGACAAAAGTGTAACACTCATGGACCTACCACATCATCCAAACTAGCACAAGGCCAATCTAATGCAATAACATTCCTTACAAAAATGATGTCTCCTAATCATATGCAAAAGCCAACACCCATTACCACTCCAAAACAAGACATAAGCGATAAACCTATCATTGTGAAGAGACAAAAGAATCCATGCATCACCAATAATGATAAAGGATGTATTTGTGGTCCAAAAGTTTGAAATATTAACACAACCCCTATACCAACCCACCATAAAGTTCAGGAGCAAGTGTGTGAGCAAAAGCTAGTCGATGTAGTAGCCACTAAACTAGAAGACACCTAGTGGCTTGAAAATGAGAATATAAAATGGTTTCAAAGATGCATGGAAGTAACTGATTTGTCTATTAGTTCTAGAATTTTTTGATTCTTCATATGTTTTTCATTTCCTAATATTTTTTCTTTTCTTTATATTTTTCTCTTTTCTTGAGTCATTCACTTTATGTTTTTTGAATGTATTTCATGTTTTTATTAATAAAATTGCCAAGTCATGATGCTATATGTTGGGCTTTTTGTGCTATGCTATCAAGATGATTGGGTAAGTAATTGTGTAAAGTAGTGAGCCCACATCATCCATCCCTCCAGTTCTTTGAATGAAAGGTATTTATCATGGAAATAATTTCTTATTTTTTGAAACTAAAATTTATCAATGATCATTGTACCTTGAAGAAAGAGGGAATGACCAAGTGGGAATGGCAAAGGGTGTGACCTCAAGGGAACTTGTTGGGTTTTCTTCTTAACTTCTTATGATTTATGACTCCTCTTGGAACTTATCATCACTCCTTTATTGATCAATAAAAAGGAAGCTTTATCTTTGCATAGTGTGGTTCCCATCCAAAAGAAAAGAAAAAAAGAAAACAAAAGAAAAAAAGAAATCAAAAGAAAAAATAACAAAAAAAAAGAAGAGGAAAAAATGAAAAAAGAAGAAGAAAGAATGGGAATTCAAAGCACATCCCTTAGACACAATAACGGGCTACAAGCACTAGTTATGGGGCTAGGAAGACATGTTACCCATGTTTGAAGGCACCCCTCTAACTAAGGCCCTTCCTTCTTCTTCTCTTTTTGGAGTGATGATTATTCTTTAAGGTGGTTGTGGACTTATGGTGGTCAGTAGGAAGGAACACATCAATGCAAGGTCATTGTTCATGGTATGGACTTGGTCTAAAATTGGATAGATAGGTATGCTAATAATTTTAATCACACTTTGACAAGAACCTATTGGAGACATCATTGAGTACCTTACATCCTAATCTCAACAATCCCTTCTTATCTCATTATTCACCTTACTGCTACATGAAATTATGAGCCTTTTGGTTTTATGTAGTATAGTGCAACATCCCAACCACGATAGTTGTGTGTTTTTTGGAACAAAGGCATGATATGCATTTAACTTCTAGGGTGGCCATGGACATCTATAGAAGTGGTTATGTAAGGGCATTATGGCAAGAGCCTACTTTGGGGAGGTTCCACTTACATAACTTTTGTTGATCATGGCTTTGAACTAACTTTCACATATTCTAGAACATTAATGATAGCTTCTTTGAATTATGCATAATTTTGGAACTACTTCTCATCCCTTTCAATTACTTTTTTACTTTTTCCTACTCCTTTGTTAAAATATCCTTCAAGTTTAATATTTCTTGGCCATATTCTGAATTAGACCTTTGGTTTCAGTTTTTTGAAAACTTGTGTGCTTTCAGAGTGATGCTTATTAGTCATGGGGGCTAGGAATGTTCATTTTGGAAATTTTCTAACATCCTATTTTCAAACATCATGGTAACTAATAGTAATTGATCAAAATAATGTGAACAACTTGATGATTTTAGTTACCTCACAATCTTGGGCATAGCATGTTGTAATTACCTTGTGCTTAACCAAAACTAAGGGATCTGAAAAAGGTTAATTATTAAGGAAAATTTACCAAAAATAATGTTGATTCTTTGGTGACTACAGGTTATGTTAAAAGAAACATCTAAGTAAGAAGGTCTTTTGCTAGGCATGAAAATGAAGCTAAAGGGGGGACAACAAAGGATATGCCCATGGATAAATTGTAGCACATACAAGATGGCAGCTCAAACTTCACATGTTTGCTAGATCCATGAGGCAATGAGAAGAAATTTTAGTCCATCCTTCAAGAATGTTTTGCATAACCAGAGAAGCATTGACATAAGAATCAAGGTTAAACATCTACCACTACTAACATGAACAAGAAGAATAATCTTTAGTAGATCTTTAAAGGCCTCTACAAATTTTGTAATGTTTGTCTAGTCTTTTTGTCACTCTACCATTTTGTATGCATACACTCAAATAAAATTTTGCAATGCAGCACTCAAAGTCAATCAATAGTTTGCATATCAGTCAATAATCCCATAAATTCCCAATATTTTACAAGGAAATTGTTTCTCATTTTGTTTAACTTGAGGAGTAGTTTTTGTTTAGTTGTGGAGGTATGATGAGTCATGATTTTCCTAGCTCTGATATTAGGTATCTGATATTGAAGCCTCAATATTGGATACTCAATATTAGGGGCAAGATGCAATGTTGGATATTTGATATTATGGCATATGTGCCAGCCTACAAATATAGTGCTTGGGCACATGATTTGAATATAGTTTTTCTCATAGGTTTTTTTAGTAGACTAGCCAAACTCTGGTAGTTTTATTCGATAATCTTAGAAAATAGTCAGTGAGTACCCATAGAGTGGATCTCAGTTAGTTGTACGAAGTCTTATTTGAGTGGCAATGTACTTGGACACATTCCATGAACAACAATAAGATTGAGATTGATTCTTATTCATTGGAACACTTTGACTTAGATTAGATTTACTTTCCATGTAATTTACTTTTCATGTACTTAGTTAATATTTACATTTCCATTCATATTAATTAAGAACATAAGTATGACTACTTCGAGCATGCATATGACTCTTGGTAATCCTAGCAACGCTTAACATTTGGTATCCTAGTAGTGTTATACATGTCCAAGATGTGCATGGAAAGTGGGATCAGATACTTATTTTAGGGCAGTTGATTATTAATTAGCAATTAGATTATTTTAATTGATTATAAATTGAGTTTTAGCCTACTGTTAATTGTAGAAAAATAAAATATAAAATAATAAAAATCATATACGTCACTCTAGACTAAACCATACATGAAAAAGCTACCACTAGTCCAAGTGGGAAGAGAATAAACTATGATCAAGGCATAGCGATCTAGATGCCACAATTAGTCCCATCCATAGAGTTCGATTGGATGGTGCATGAATGCTTGTGATTCATATGGTTGGGTGTAGGGGTACCTCACTGCTCATCACTTACTAAGCTTAGAAATAAATTAAGTTTTTTAACTAAAATCTTAAAAGTAATAGGTGATGCCTAATATTATTAATAATTAATAATAATGATAAATAATATCTAATTATTATTAAAAGATTACATAAATATATAACCTTATTAATAACCATGTGAGATGTTACATTGCAAGAGTTGATGATTAATATTACAACTAGGATCATGTGATTATAACTTATAAGTCATGGCCTCATGCTAGGCATGGTAGGATTTGGATCAATACATGATACTATAAAATACCTTTGAGTATTTATCTTAATTTTGAGAAGAGCACATACATGACATAAATAGGAAATGAGAAGGTACTTAAGAGCACACTAAACTCTAATCATGATTGCAAACAATCCCATCTAATTACAGCTAAATTATAAGAAGAGGAGACTTATAGTCCAAACTCACTAGCATATGCTACATATGTACTTCATGTAATCTCAATATATGAGAAATGACTAGATGGTACCTTAGGTGGTTCCAAGGATGACATGCTTGACATGTGACAACTAGGAACCATACTTTAACTTCATTTGACTTCTCCTTCCTTCTTTCTTTGAAATACAAAGTTTTATCTTATAAAACATTATATGGACACATGGACCTATATGCTACATGACTCATATAACATATAAAATAAAAAAAGCTTTAAAAATGACTTGGAAACTAAAATGGTATGAGGGAAGCATAAATTAGGCTAGAAATGATGTCATTTCCTCCTTTAGACTAAGATGGAATTCAAATTGATTATTTCAATCTTCATTAGTAGATTTTCCATTTTATGGGATCACAACCTTTTGGTGAGATGATCAACCAATGTTTCTCCACTTTCAATGAATTTGGAAGAGATGATGCCTTCTTGAGCTTTATCCTTAATGAAGTAGAATTTTTTTTAATGTGATTTGATTTCTTGTGAAGAGTATGATAATTAGAGTATGTTGGTTGATATTTAGGAAAAAAAAAAGATGATGCACTTTTTAATTATGAAATTCAACCCCTCAAATGATTTTTTCAATCATAAGACATGTTGGATACATTCATTCATTGTCACATCTTTAGCTTTAGTACTTCTTACTTTTTTAATTTCTAGTAAATTGGATTATTAGCATGGAAAATAATTGAGCACTTATGGATTTTCTATCTTCTACATCACCATTCTAGTCTACATCACCATTCTTGAGAATAGAAAAATGAGAAAAAGATCTCGAGGCTACAACTATAAGACATCAAATTTGAGGCTTTTCCACTATGGAAAAGGTCATAGGCTACTTATTTTATATTGCTTATTTTCTTGGGAATTCTTAACTTTCTATGCTCCTTGGTTATCTTCTCTTTGCTGCTCCAAATCCTCCTCTCCCCCTTGAAAAAAAAAATATTCCTTGGATGCTAGTTTATTAGTTTTTATAGGCTCAAAACATGTTTTTTCACATGGGATGGTGTATGGAACAACCATAAAATTGGTTTCATTAACCATCTTAGCATTTTTTCTAGCATATATAATACGCTACAAGATGGTGTATGACACAACCATAAAAATTGGCTACATTGGCCATCTCAGCATGTTTCCTAGCATATGAAATATGCTATGAGATGATATTGATCCTAAGAGTGTATTTTGATACTTGGAAAATTTTATCAGATTTCTAGTCATATTGTAAATCATAGAATATTTTACAATTTTGCTATATACAAATTTTACACTAGATTCATATCAGGACAATATAACATTACAACATGGTCTTTACTAAACAAGGCTTATATAAGAAAAATTTTGAGGTCTCTTGATTCATCAAATTCCAACTTAGAGTTAAAATGAGACCTTAAATTAGAGTTAAGAATAAACTTCCTCATTTTTGATTGTAGAAGAATTCTTTTAAGGTGTTTCGTTGGTTCCTCTTCACTAATTTTTTGAGGTTCAACTTGAAGAATATCAACAAAGGATGCAAAAGATCATCACATGTGTACTATCGATGCTTCCTCTTTCTATCTAGACTCATGAGTGGTGAACCATTTTAACTAAGGAAGTTTGGGATGGGTAGTGGAAAAACAAAGCATGTTAAGGTAGATATATGGAAAGGGAAAACAAGGATGATAATGGCTCAATACAAAAGGTTACAAAGGTTTTTCCTTGACAAACTATTATTAGACCATGATGAAATGTTGTAGAGGTATTTTGCTAATGTCTAGTTTGAAGATACATCATAGTATTCAACATGATTTGAATATTTGAAGGCCATCCTGCAAAGAATTATCATCTTTGATAACTTGGTCTATTGTTAGCAAGATTCATTCGATGATGATGATACTTATCATCCCTCCTTTTCTTTTCTTTTCTTTTTTTTGAGAGAGAATTTTGTCACATTTGTGAATCTAGCATGGAAATTTTATTCCAAAGAGATTAATCATTATTTGATCATATTTTGACTTTCTATGTACTTCATATGGTTATCTTGCAACATGTCATAGGCCTAAGGTTGCATATGATCACTAGTGGGTCATGAGAAAATATGATGCTAAGTAGGATAGATTCAATAATTAGGGATTCAATGATGACAGTTATTAAGGTGGAGGAAAGAGGTTATGGGATAGAATACTATATTAGTAAATCATACTTTTATGATATCTTTTGATCCAACTTGGAAACACAAAATGGGTTAGTTTCTTGAGAACATATATGCAATAGATCATGGAACATATATGAGATATATAAAACTATCCCAAAAAGTATGAATGTTGCAAGCATTGATGACCAAAAATGAGAGCAATTGCAATTGCTTCAAGATACTGTACTTTGTTTTGAAGACTATAATGTTTGTAGTATTTCACAATTGCTTTAAAAGAGAAGAAAGAGACTATAAGAAAGGCTATCTAGCTTGCTTATCACTATCTAGTAAAGTTATCAACATAACAACATCTGGGATAACTTGTTAATAAAAGAAGACAAAATACTAGGGAAACTACTATTAGATCAATATAGTATGACTTCAAGTAAGAGTGATTGACTGGGTTGACTAGTTTATTTGCATTCATGTTGGCTAGTTTGAAGGCTTCATTTCCATAAGCTTTGGTGACAAGGAAAGAATCTTCTTAATTTTGTAAGAACTTATCAATAGGTTCATGAATTGCTTTGAGAACTAGATCATCCTCTTTGATATCACATTGATTTGGGTTGAAGAAATGTCATTGCTTTTTTCTTCCTTGGTATTGCTTGATGTTAACTAATGCTTGTAGATGATGCTTCTCCCTTGAGTTCAAATCGATAGTGCACATCTCATTGTTTTGGCCATCATTGATGTAGTTAGATAAGACTCTTCTCAAGAATGGAACTTGAAAATTTAAGAGTAAAATGGCTTTAGAACCTTACATAAGAGGGTGAAAATTTGATCACCATATGGAAGGTTATCCTATAGGCTCATAATGTAGATAGTAACTTCTCATGCCATTTAGGCTTGCTACTAGTTAGAATCTTCTTAGAAATATTGATAATAATATTGTTGTTATCTTTGGCTTGATAATTTATTTTTGAATAATATGGTATTAAGAAAGACTGTTAGATGCTTAATGGTTCACAAAAGGCTTTGGTTTCATGGCTACTAAATTATGATCAGTGATCCATTACAATAGTTAACAATAAACCAAATCATAAAATAATGTTATCTAGGATGAATCAAAAAACTTATTGTAACATCATTTATCCTAATATTATGATTAAACCCATTTTGTATAGTTAGTTATGGTAATAGTAAAGCTATGTCAAGTAGATGACTTTGGTGTTATGAGTCTAATGATATCAAGTACCCATCATTGAAATGACTAAGTTATTTTGTGTTGTGTAACTTTATAGGTAGTACATGTATTAGGTTGCTATGGCATTCAAAAGTGTCATAGATCTTCACCTTTTATGTACAATCATGTTCCATGTAGGGCCAATAATATCCTAGACCCCTAATTTTGACCACTAATGGCTCTAGGTCCGAGACGTTGTTCACATGAGCCATCATGCAGATGTTGTAACATTGTCTACACTTTAGCTTTACCAAGGCAAATTAATAGCACACCATTATAAGATTTATGACAAAAGGTATTTCTGGCTATGAATGAATGTTTCTTGTCTAGTTTTCATATGATATACTTTTGCACCATGATTAAGTATTAGAGAGGCTCACCATTCAATAGATAGTGGTTAATGTCATTGTACCATTCAAGTTAGGCTATGTTAGTTATGTTTGCAACAAATGCTTCATCATGTTCTTGTGTAATGGTTTGAGGGTAGCTGATAGTCATGGAAGGTAACTTATTGAGGACTTCCAACATTATGGTTAAGGCTAAAGTCGCTACATCATCAGCTAACAAATTTTCAAAATGAAAAATATTTTGAATGTCAATTTGATCAAAGGTTTCTATAAGTTTTTTAGCCAAATCACAATATGGTAATAAATTGTTAGCTTTATAGGTATAGGCTCAAGTTACTTTATTGACTATAAGCTGAGAGTCACCTTTGATAATCAAGCATATGTACTTTTATCTATGAGCTATTAACAATACATGAACTAGTCCTTTGTATTCAAGCACACTATTGATGCAAGAGAAAGAAAAACAAAAGGACAATGGCCAAATGTCACCCAAATGAACATGAAGATAACTGTAGCACTAGCTCCATGCATAGTTGAGGCTTCATCAAAGTTAACTGTAGTTTCATAGCCTTCTAATACACTCTCAATAGTGTTAATGTGCTCATAAGAAAACTATGGTTTGATAATTGTAGATTCTAAAATTGGAAATGCAACCATTTGGCTTAAAATGTTTTGTCCTTTGATAGTAGTTTTTGAAATGAAATGTAGGTCAAATTTGGCTATTATGGCTTTCCATCGGGCTATCTAGTTGCTCTTGTAGATGCTGGAGGCGATAGCTCATAGTACATTATCTTTACATATAATGTTGATTTGGGCTTAAAATAGGTAATTTTGCCACTTATTTAAGGATTAAACTAAGGCTAAGCAGTACTTTTCAACTATCATGTATTTGGTCTCATAGGCTATAACGAATGACTTAGGTAATAGATGGGAATTTCTACTCCATCATCATGTTTTTGACAAAGGAGTGAAGTGATTGAGGCATATCAGGTTACTAGACATATGTAAAAAAATTATCTTTTTGTAGAGGATATAAAATTGGAAATTGGGCCAAGTCATATTTGATGTTATCAAAGGCTATCTAACAATTCTCATCCAAATTAAAATAGACATCTTTCTCAAGTAGGTATTTCATGGGTTGAAATTTATTAGTTAGTCTCACAATGAATCTACAAATGAACTACAATGAACTGTAATTGACCTTGTAAGCTTCATAACTCTTTAGGATTGCTTGGTGTTGTCATATTAGTGATAGCCTTGACCTTGTTAGGGTTTATGTATATTCTTGCTTTAGAGATTATAAAACTAAGCATTTTCCCATTTTAACACTAAAGATACATTTCTTTGAGTTTACTTGTAACTCGTACTTAAGGCAATGTTGAAGGGAAAAGTGTAGGTTTTTAGCATGGTCATTGGCTACTTTCAACTCTACTATAATTTTATCAATATAAATGTTCACTAGGCTTAATACAAGGTCATTGAAGATGTAGGTTATAGCCCATTGGTACGTGGCCCCATCATTTTTCAAACCAAAGGGCATCATAGTATAACAAAAGGTTCTCCAAGGCATCATAAAGATCATGTATAATTGATGCTATAGATTATTTCTAATTTTTTTATATCCTAAAAATATGTTTATGAAAGATAACAATGCATGACTAGTGGTGGTATCAATAAGTTGGTCAATACTAGGTAACGTAAAGTTATTCTTAATAGTTTCTTTGTTAAGGTCTTAAAAATTGATGCATATGCATGTGCTTCCAATTTTCCTAGGAACCACCACAATGTTGGAGATATAATTGGCATAGTCAATGGCTCTTATGAAACTAGCTTGGTAAAGCTTTTTGATCTCATCTTGAATTACTAATACAAGGTTAGGACAAATCTTGTGGACCTTCTATCTAATCAATTTAATCTTGGAATTCAACATGATGTTCTGTTGAACCATTCATGGATCAAGACTTGGCATATTATCGTAAGAGATCATATAAAGGTTCTAGAATTATCTTGTAAAACTTTGGCAATATTTTGGATGAGTTTTATAATGAATGAAAAATTCAGTGCTAGAAAATTGAAGATCTTAGCATGGAGCAATTTTGACCCTAGGATCCATGGGCCTCACAAGAATCTGGGGTACCTTAAATAGTCTTGCTAATCACTTAAGGACTTTGAAAGTTTATTACTAGGATAAAATATGGCTAAAAGTAAGCAAGAAAACATGTAATAAATAGATACAACATCAAAATACAATTAAAAAAATAATAAAAATATGACAAAACACTACAAAAAGTTGTATTAATTATGTAACAATTACATGCTAAGAGAGCACAAAATGTGGAATTGTAATCATTCCAAGAATTTCTACAAAGATGGTAATAAGAATCAAGCTCATAGATGAACGATGTGTATATCCCATAGTCCTCTCAAGTAGATATGATTTGCTTGATCTATGTACTATAATAAGGTCTTGGTGCTTCTAATAATCTATGTTGGACAATGGCTCTAGATTATCAAATCTCTCTACTTGAAAAGTCTTAAGTTTTGGAAGCATTTTGAATGATCGAAAAGTCCTCAAAATAATGAAAAGTTTAGTTCAAATAGGCCATGAATTTGCTGATTCTCTACTAACTTGATTCTGACAAAATTTTGGACATTCCTTGCCATGTTTTAAATATTTTTGATGATTGAAATTTGTAGCATGTGAACTACCAACGTGTTTGACCTCTTGGGCTTGGAATTACAATGTATTTGATATTTTTCACCATCCAAAATTATGACATATGGACTTCCAGCATGTGAGAATTTTTTTGCAACATTTGGTGGTGTTTTTATCTTTTTGGATTTTATACACAAGCCCAATAAAATTCATAGGTTATGAGCTATGAATTTTATTTTACATGAAAAATAGGTCCAATATTTTTATTAAAATAAGACCATAGGGTATAATTTTGATGGGAAAACAAGGTAATTATTTCTACCTTTGAATTCCTATCAAATTACAATGTAGATTTTGGCCCTGGGCTCTTTGTACATGACATGAAGTTTCTTGAGCTGGTTCATTAGCTCCTCTTTGTTGATGTTTTGAAGATTGATATGAAAGAAATTAAGAAATAATGCAAAACACTACCATGGATTCATCACGAATGTTTTCTCTCCACATTTGGTTTTGTAAATATTGAATTATGCCAAGGAGTACTTATGATGGTGAAATAAGGTTACAATGGGATGTAAAGAGTTTGTGATGAAATGATGGTTACATTGGATATTTGAATGGTCATGTGGACTAGCAAGGAATTCCAAATATATTGACATCATGGTTATGACATAAAGGTGACATATTTGTTGAACAGGAAGTTCTTCATGCTTCATGCTAGAACTATTTGTTGCTCAATAATGTTTGAAGGATTTAGCACTTTGTTCTTAGACTTATTTAGCTTTGCTCTTTCATTTTTTGTTTAAACTCATTTGTTTTACATTAGGCTACATTGGCCTCTTAGCTTTCTTGCCATTTTCTCCTTTTTTTAATGGAAGCAAAACCTTCATTGGGTTTCATTACCAAGGCTGAATTTTGTTTTCTCACTGAATGAAGTATGTTACATATAGTAAACTTGTTTAGTAGAGTATGTTGAAGGAGATGTCACATGATCATGATGCATGGATGTCAAACATAGATTTTCATTGTTAGCAAGGTAAGGAGGGTTGAAGTTTGGTTATGGGGTTATGGCCCAAGAGGGGCAATGGAGATGATGCAACATAAGCACTGTAAACAAGATTAAACAAGCTAATAATATCTCATGCATTGAGATCTCATGATAGCTCACCACTACAATGAGTCATACCTTTGCGATGACTTCAGGTTTATCCTACAAGCACAACTCCAAGAGGATAAGAAAATAGGTCAAAGAATACATGTAATTACTAGAGGTTACATAAGGCTACAATAGACAATAAGAAAATATAGGTTATAATGGGTTAAAATTGTCAAAACATGATAAATTTGTCTTTAGATTTTTAAAAAATTTGCAATATTTTGAGATGCCAAAAGAGATAAAAGATCATCTAGGCTTTCTTGTTGTAGGCTACTAAAGTTATCAACGTCAATCATCCATTTAAACCTGTAAATAAAGGTAAAAAAAGGTTACAAGAAAATAGGTTAATGTAAGATATAATAAGGTTTGAGATAGGAATGGTTGACTTGATTAGTCAATTCATTCCCATCCATATTTGCTAGTTTGAATGCTTTGTTGTCATAAGATTTGGTAACTAAGGAACAACCTTTCCAATTAGTTAAGAATCCATGTGTTCATAAATGGCTTTGAGAACAAGGTCTTCTTCGTTGACTTTCTACTTGTTTAGATCATAACAATGCTATTGTTTCTACTTCTCTTGATATTTTTTGATGTTGGTAAGAATTTGTATTCACTATTTCTTCATCGAATTAAGGTCAATGATACAAAAATCCTTATTTTGCTCATCATTGATGAAGTTAGAAAGAGCTATCCTTAAGGATGGAACCTACAATTCAAGAGGCAAAACAACTTCAAATTCATAAACTAGGCTATATAAGGTGGCACTTGTTATAGTTCTAAAGGTTAATCTATAAGCTCAAAGTACATACAAGAGTTGTTCATGCCACTTGCATTTGTCATTGCTTAGCATTTTCTTAAGAAGGTTCATGATGATCTTGTAATTGGCTTCACCTTAGTGATTTCCTTGTGGACAGTAGAGCGATGAAAAGGAATGTTTAATGTTTAATTGTTGAAAAAAGGTTTGCATGTCTTGGCTACTGAGTTATGGCCTATTTTCTATTATGACTATCAAAGGTAGGCCAAAATAGGATACAATGTTATCTATGAAAAATTTACAGACTTGTTATATTGTTATTTTTCTTAGAGGAATATCTTCAACCCACTTTGTGAAATATTTGGTTATGGTGATGATGAAGCTATGTCCTATAGATGATTTAGAAGCTATAGGTTTAATTATATTGATTTATCATCATTAAAATGATCATGTGATTTGAGCAGTATGTAACTTAGTTAGTGGCATGTATATTAGATTGTTGTACCACTAATAGATGTCACAAGTTTTAAACTTCTATAGGCAGTTGTTTTTCATATCCTAAGCATCTAATATTTGTAGCCATGGCTCTAAGTCCTATATGTCCTACACATATGCCCTTGTGTACTTGTTCAAGAACTATGTGGGCTTATGCTTTAGTTACACACACTAATAATATACCATCATAGGACCTTCAACATAATGTATTATTAGCTACAATGACATATTATTTTGAACTTTTATGTATAACATCTTTTTCAGGGGTAGTTATGTTTTGTGGAGGTTCAACATGCATTAAGTAAACTTGATGTAATCATAGCACTCTTGTTGGGGAACATTATCAATGATGGATATAGAGATGCCTTGAGAGTTTTTCATGATGGAAAGACCACAATTCTCCATTAAGAAAGACAACTTACTAAATGCATCAGGCATCACACTTAGGGCTAAGGTGTTAATGACATCAGATTAGGTGTTCTTGGCTTAGAGAATGCATTGGATACTAACATTTGTAAATTGTAGCATGAGTGCTTTGTCTAGGTCATGGTAGGGTTGTAAATGTTTAGCTTTTTAAGTGTAGATCTTAGTTACCTAGTTAACCACCAGTTGCGAATCACCTTTTATCATTAAACATGTAATTCCTTAATTATGAGCTATCATCATTCCTTTGATTAACCCTTTGTATTGTACTATGTTGTTGGTACATGGGAATTAAAAATGATAAGTGAAAGATTAGATCTCATAAAAGGGTAATGTTACGATGATAGTAGCATTGGCTCCATGGAAAATTGATGCTCCATCAAAGTACATGATGCCCTCATATTCTTTAGGTACCTTGTTGATAATGCTAACATCTTCATCAAGGAATTTGGGATCTATGGTTGTGTTATCCTCAATTGGAGAAGTGATGAGTTATGCAGCTATAGCTTGATCCTTCGTTGAGGCTTGGGAGATGTAATGTAGATCAAAATCAGCTATTATGGCCTTCCATCAAGCTATATGGATACTCTTGTAAATGTTGATCATGATGGCTCTTAGTATGTTTTCCTTGCATATGACATTGACTTGGTTGCTAAAGAGGTAGTATCTTCATTTCTTCAAAAAGAAGACCAAGGCTAGGCCATGCTTCTTGACCTTGGTATATTAAGTCTTGTAAGCTACCAGTGCATGACTTAGGTATTAGATAGGTAACTTGATTCCATCATCTCATTTTTGATAGAGAAAAAAGGCTATGGATGTCTTAGAGATTACATGGTAGATGTAGAATGGTTTGTCTTTCTGATGAGGATACATGATAGGCAATTGGGCAAACTCTTGCTTGATGTTATTAAAGACTTCTTGGAATCAGGTAGTGCACTTCTAGTGAACTTCCTTTTTTAACAAGTATTGCATGGGTTATATCTTATCTGTGAGTCTCGAGATGAACCTATGCATAAATTGTAATATACCTTATAAACCTTATAGTTTCTTAAGGTTGCTAGGTGTTGACAAATTGGTTATGACCTTAAAATTATTAGGATCAACTTGTATTCCTACCTTGAGTACTACAAAATTGAGCATCTTACTAGTTTTAATGCCAAATAAATACTTCTTGGGATTTAGCCTAAGTTCATATTTGAGGCATCATTGAAGTACAAAGTCTAGGTCATATGCATGATTATTGGCCATCTTGGATTTTATGGCTATATCGTCCAAATAATCATTCAAGAATTATTAATAGATTGCCCCTACATTCTTCAAATCAAATGGCATCATTGTGTAACATAAGGCTCCCCAAGGGATCATGAAGGTTGTATAAAAATGATGCTCTAATTTGATCCTAACTTGATTATATCTTGAGAAATCATCCATAGAGGATAATAAGGCATGTCCAACCATAGCATTGATAAGTTAATCAATACTAGGCAAAGGAAAATCATCTTTAATAGTTGCCTTAATGATATTATAGAAATTGATATAGATGTGAATACTCTTGTATTTCTTAGGGACTAAAACTATGTTCGATACCCAATTAGTGTAATTAACAGCGTAGATAAAGCTAGCTTGGTAAAGCTTCTTGATCTTATCATGGAATACTAGGACTAGGTTTGGTATGATCTTATGCACCTTTTGTTTAATAGGCTTGATGCTAGGATCAAGTATGATATTATGTTGTACTAAATATGGATCTAATCCTAGCACATATTCATATGATTAATCAAAGGCTTTAATGTTATCTTAAAGAACCTTGGTGATGTCTTCAGCCTCTAAGTCAAGAGTTTTGAGTATGTACTTGGGCCACTCTTGGGACTTCTCTATTGAGGCTATATGGTCGAACAGGTTCCTAGGTTCAAGATCTAAGCATTCAAGTTTAATTAATCTTTCAACATCACCATAGGATCCATTTAGGCTTAAGGGTAGGTGGAATTATGCTCATGTATCCATGAGTTGATCTTGCATGTTAACAAAGGTACATTAACTAGCATCTATATTGTATAAATATCAAACAATGTTAAAATGATGCAAAATACTACAATGAAAAAGAACAACATAGCAGAATAGGGTTAAAACAAAGTAGAATAAGGGAAAATAAGGCTAACTAAGATCATAACATGGTAAACTAGGATCATAGAAGTTAGATTAAGGTGCAATGGGATGGAACAAGGGTTAAATGATGTAGAATAAGGGCCAAATTAGATCAAAGGCATGGAAAATAATGTCAAACAAGATTGAATGAGGTCTTAATGATGCCAAATTATATTGAATGATGGTAAAAATAATATTAAACAAGGTCAACTTATGTGAAAATGAAATAAAATGAGGCCAACTGATGTTAAAAATGGATGTTAACAATGATGTAAATTGATGCTAAACAAGATAAACTAATGTCAAATGAAGTAAAAATGGTATTAAATGATGCCAAATGATATTAAATGAAGTCAAAATGATGAAAAAATAACATCAAATGTTGTCAAATGATACCAAATGATGGCAAAATGATACCAAATGATGTCAAATGATATCTAATGATGTTAAATGATGTGAAATGATGTTGAACTAATGAAAAATGATATCAAATGACATCAAATTTTGTCAAATAACATCAAATGCTATTGAAATGATGAAAAATGTTATCAAATATTATCAAATGGTGTAGAGGGGAGGTCAAACAAGTTGAAGATGGTAAAAAATAATGTTAAATAATAATATTTATGTTCTTGGTGATTTTATTATCAAAGTAAGATAAAACATAGCAAAAATAGGCCATACATTGCTAAAACAAATAGAAATTTGATGAAAATAGACTATAAATTGTCAAAATAAGTAAAAATCTAGAGAAAAGAAGCTGTAAACTACTAAAATAAGTAAAAAAAACTAGTAAAAATAGTTAAAATAAAAAAATTCTTGTAAAAATAGTCAACATAAGAAAAAATCTACTATAAATTGCTAGAATAATGGTTTTTTGTGGTCAAAATAATTAAAAAAGATAAAAAGTAGTGTGTCCATTGTGTGAGGAGAATCTCCTCAATGTGTAAACATAGTGTGTCATGTCCACAACACATAGAGCCTATGTAGGTAGTCTATGAGCTAGATTGGTCAAGTAGGAAGTTTATTTATGCTTCACACATTGGTCCATATGCTAGCATAGTGTGTGGGACTATAATCCCCAAGATGTGGACATTATAGGCTTGTAATCTAGCATGTAGGACCTATTCTCCCAGCATGTGAGTAGTTTAGCTTAGGTTTTTAGCTTGTTGAACCCATCAGGATAGCTTGTGATCACTTTGGATCAAGTATTTGGGATGTGGAATCCACCTTATAAGTGTTTGAGTAAATTTCAACATGTTGATTATTGATGTATATTTCACATGTTGGCCCACACACAATCATAGTATGTGGGGCTTGGTTCTTCAACATGTGGGACTTAGTATGCCAGTTTATGAGGATTTCAACTAGTTTTTTGACTTCTCTAGGTAGGATAGCATCTAGGATTTAGAAGAGAGATCTACAGTTTCTTGGACCATTTAGAATAAAGTGTAAGTTGTGTTGATCAAGTTTGAAGCTTGTTGGTGTTTACACATTACCCCACATGTTGCTACAACATGTGGGATAGGCTTCCCCAATGTGTGGGGATGAAATTTGCAACACATTAGCAATTTTAGATGGCTTTTTGACATGTAATTTTTGTGATTTTTTAAGGGTTTGGTGGAACCCTCCAGGAAACATGTGGGCGAGTTTGGTAATAGAAATGACTAATGTAGGCTTCACATGCTACTGCATACATTGCCACAATGTGTAAAGAAGGATCCCTTTGCATGTGAGGATTTTATAGTTGATTCCCAACATGTGAGGTTGTTTGGTGTTCTTGCCCAAGTATTGTGGTGTCCACCTTTAATCAAATTGTTAGCATGTAAGGCTAGAAAGTGAAAATTATAAGAATATCTCAACATGTAAGCCTCTTTTCTTAGTTACTTGCCCAAACTCAATATGTGAAGGATTGTTTTTTGGTTTGCATAGGGTTTCATGGTCAATGTGTAGGCATTGTGAAAGGGATTTTGGCATCAAAACCTAGTGTGTAAGTTTATTTATCACCTAGTTTCATAAGGGATGTATATAAGAGATGGATTTTGTGGTAAAAAATAAAATACCAAAAACTTTGCAATAATTTTTACATTTACCCATTCTTGTGCTAGCATGGTTGTAGTAAAGCTGAGAATTTGGGCTTTTTCCTCTAGCAATCAAGGAAAAAATCTCAAGTTTTGAAGACCATGGTGAAGAAGATCAGATCAACAAGTTAGAATCCAATGTTGGATGAAGTAGAGGAGGTAGTTTGAATTATCTCTAGGCTTTCATATCCTTTTTTAGGCAAAGGATCTTTATCAAGGACTAATAGGTATCAAATTTTTCCATATTTTTCTTATTTTTGATGAATTTGTGGAAATGTTTCTGCATCTGTAGGCTTATCTAGGTCAAAATTTTGTATTCCTACTATGTTGAATTTAAGGTTTAGGCTTTCCAATCATGTTGGGAATGAAACTTGGATTTTTTGGCAATTTGTTATGGATATTTGGTTCTTTTATCACACTTGTACATAATGTTTTTGCTTTGTTTTCACCTATTTTGGCCAATTTTCATCATTTTTTCTAGCCTATGTACAATAAAATTTTTAAATTATGATTATGCATGATCATTTGTTAGGGTTCTTTGACTATCTTGAAGGTGAAATTAGACTTTTTGAAAATTTTTAAAAAAAATTATGGGTTTTTTTTCTTAACCTAGTGTTCAACATTTTGGTCTAAGTTTTTGGAATTTTTGCAATTTTTCCATGGAAAAATTGGAAGCTTTGAGAATTTCTTGGCCACATATGGTTAGCATCTAAGGTTCCTATGGATTGAAGATACAATGTAGAATGGTCCTACATGAAGTTTGGATTTTTTAAAAGTTTTGCTCAAAACGTTTTTAAAGGTTTTTATTGCAGTCTATTCACTACAAACTAGGGTTTTGTAGTGAAAATTCTATGGAATTTTAGATTTTTCTGCATTGTAACTATAGTGTTGATGATGAATTCAAGTTTTGTTGATTATATTCTTTGCATCCTTAATTGAAAATAAGTTTAAAATATTTTTCAAGTTTTTTTTCATCATTGGGATCTATGTTCATTAGAGTGAGTTTTGGTTGTAGAGTTTTATGGATTCTCAAGCTAGAATTGATAGTGTTGGGTACTTGGGCAAAGATTTTAGTGGTATGGAATTTCTCTGGTTTCATGGCTAGTGTATGGCACCTTTTAGAATTGGTATTGTAGTGTACACAATTTTTATATGGTATTTTCTATGGAAAGCATGGTAGCATGTAGGCTCTAAGAGTTAAGAAAACTTATGTTTTCTACTTTCACCAGTCTCATATTCTTAACGGTTAAGACTACTTGGACTTGTTGAACACTATTCTATGAAAAACCCCATTCATTGTGCTTCAACACTATCAATTTTGGCTTCTTTTGTTGTTAAAAACTTGGTTTCATGCTAACTATTCATAAAAATATTTATTTTAAGGCCTTACATGTTAATTGCTTGTTAAAATGTTAAACTGGTTTTCTACCATGCTAAATTGATTTTTTGTTATATCAAAGAGTTGTGTTAATGTTAAACTAGTTTTTTTCCTATGTTGCATGCCTATCAAGATGTCAAATTTGTTTTTTTTTTTACTATGTGAATTGAAGTGTAAATGCTATATTTTAGTTTTCAATGTGATGAAAATTATGTTGATAGTACTTTTTTTGTATTTTATGTTCAATGGAAATGTTGTCATTCTAGAGGCTATTTTGGTTTAAAATTTTTCAATTTTTGTTCTACTATTTCTTTGGTCTCTATGGCCTCATCATTATATGGCTTGGCTATGTGCAAAGCATTACTAAAACTTGTCTTAATCATCGTGAAGTTAATGGGGATTTTGTATTCCATGGGGATGGCTACACAAAATAGCTTGAACCGCATTATAAACCTTAACAATCACATCCCAATATGGTTTATTCTTGGTGCTAGAGAATTCTTGATATATCTACTTCAAAATTGCAGTGTGATTATGTGTTACACTTGGCTATAGATGTTGCAACTGTAATTATGAAGACTCTTATGGCAAGGTCTTCTAACTACATATTACAATTCATGATGGATGATCCTAATACTCAGAGAGAAATAATGTAAAACAAGGAATCATATTTTGTCAAATTTTGATAATTATTCAAAATTTTGGAGATGTCCAAGTATTCATAGTACAATTCCAACAACACATTGATGCTAGGTCATCATATAAATAGTTTATAATCATAGGCTAAATTGGTACACATGCTCCTTAATGCATTAAGGTGACCCAACATTAAGGTCACTGTATAAACACACAAATGGTGGGATTGCTTAGATCTAGGAGTGGAACACCACAAAATTTTGGGTCTCAACATCGCAACTACAAATATGGCTAAGTGTTACGTGCTGTTACGTGCTACTACGCTGCATAGCGTAGCACCTTGCTACAGTGCTTAGCGTAGCACCTTGCTACATTGCATGGCATAGCGTAGCATAGCAACTTGTTACTACGTAGTGTAGCACCTTGCTACACTACATGGCTTAGCGTAGCATAGCAACTTGTTATTGCGTAGCGTAACACCTTGCTATGCTACATGGCATAGCGTAGCGTAGCAACTTGTTATTGCGTAGCGTAGCACCTTGTTACGCACTATTACGCATTGTTACTTACCACACTACCACGTGGTGCTAGATCTGCACTTTGGGCTAACCCTAGCCCTATAAATATCTTTGCATGCTCTTTAAAAAAAAAAGAAAAGGAGGAGAAAGAGAAGGGGAGGAGGCTTCAATTTCTTCATCAGAAAAAAAGCAGTTGGCATTTCCATTTTGGCATTTAGCATTTTAGCATTTTGGCATTTAGCTCCCTAGGCGAATGAGACCTAGAGCACACCACATTGATAGAGGCATAACTACATCACATGGTATACTGTGACCACCAACCCAGGAGGCACAGTTTATCACAATGAGCACCAGATTTCATAGCTTGACACCATTGAGGCTGTGACTTCGCTCCTACTGTGCCTATTGTACACTTTGTATACCTGTACCATTTTTCGAGGTGGTGCATCAAACTCTCTTTTTGACTGAATACAACATTTATTTTTTTTGGCATTGTTAAATGTTTAATCATGTCCATTGTCTTGTTATGTGCTTTAGCATGTTTCTACTGTTGTGCACATTACGTTTTCCTTTATTCCGCCACCAGGTGTTCCATTTAAAATCATTATTTACAAAAGGGTTATTGTACACCGATTAAGTCCTTGTCTAATCAACCAGACTGTCTAGGGCACCCTGAATCCATTTTCTCCAGCATTTCCCTTGCATGGATTTGGGGTCAGGTTATGCGCCCGAAGACCTCTCAGTGTTTCTAGCGATCGATTTTTCTATCACTACAGTTTTTGGTGCTAGAAGGAGGGCCTAAATTTTCTGCATTTTCATACTTAGCATTTTTTTTGCATTTTTTACACTTATCTTGCTATCGGTAGATTTAGTCATTTTTCTACTATTTTCCTGATACCAGTCGGCAGATTTAGTCAATTTCCTACTATTTTCCTACTACCGGTAGATTTAGTCATTTTTCTGCTATTTTCCTGCTATTGGCAGATTTAGTTATTTTTCTGTTGTTTTCCTGCTACTGGCAGATTTAGTCATTTTTCTACAAACAACAACTCTCACAACCTAATTTGTGAACATGAATCTAGATCAACCTTCCACATTGTTTTCTAACACATTTGATACAACAATCTAGCCAAAGCATGCCGCATTAAGCCATGAACAATACAATTTCGTTTGTGCCAAAATCCAAGCAGGACTACTAATGGGTTACCTCGATTTAGAGGCAAAATAGGACTATGAATGAGTTCACCAGAATGGATGGGAGTATAGCCCCTTTTTGTTTGACATAATCCCACTCATAGAGTCCTACCACCAGTTGTTGTCCCAACTCATTCGTGCAAACATGCATGATGTAGGGACAACCTACGAGGAAGCCTCACAAAATGAGAAAGATGAGTTTGAGGCCTACTCTAAACACGAGAGCCACCTCCACACCATCTTCCAACAACCACTCCCTAGTACAGCCCCTCCTCAGTTTGGTCCATCCATCCCCCCAAGATAGTAACCATGCCAATTTAGCCTTCCTCGCAAGCAACTAATGCATTTGCCCAGCACCATGCTCATGTAGAGGCCACCTCCCAGCTCTAAACCACTCAGGCATCCTACATCCTTCCTATCTCATTGGTGTCTACGGTGTCTGTCCAACCCACCCATGTGTGGCCCACTCCACTCACCGCACCCATCTCTCAGCCATTACATTAGCAATCGTCCGCTATGATGTTAAACTGGCAACATCTGTCCACTATGACGTTAAACTTGCAAACTCCACAACCAAAAATTCTACCCTATGTTATGCAACCAACCTAAGCCCAGCCAATGCAACCAGCTGGCACATCCCCAAGCTTGGATTAGGCATTCCAGCTGATACAAAGCTTGACGGAGGAGATCAACCAACTTAAGGTTGCCTCCTCTTACACCATTAAGGTGGTGAACTTCTACCAAGATGATCTCATAAGTCCCATGGTACCACCTCTAACTATCCCAACTGGGGCCCAACTGCCTCAATTTACTAAGTACAATGGTGAAGGGGACCCCAATGCACACTGGTCACATTTAGATCTGAATGCCTACTCCTTCAAGCTTGGCCACACACTATCATGCACGTGTTCCCCATGTCACTCACTGGCAAGGCCTTGGACTGGTATCATGCACTACCCAAGGCCTCAATCTCCTCTCTGGAGGATCTCATAACCAAGTTTGTGACACACTTTAGGTACAACCTAAAGCCTGAAGAAACCCTTGACCAGCTAATGGAAGTTAAAAAGGGACCTCTAGAGCCCATTCCAAAATTCCTCCAACGTTGGAACGTTGCATTGAGTGAAATGCATGAACCCTTGGCAGAAGTGCATCTACTGGCCATCTTTAAAGGTGCAGTAAATGACTTTATTAAGTCCAAACTATGTTATCTAGCCCCAAAGTCTCTTAGCCAAGCCTTTGCCCAAGTAAAAAGCATAGAGGACACAACACAAGCTAGTAATGATCTAGCCTATGTGGCCTGCAGAAACCAACACGCTTGCAAGCATGTAGCCATAAGTACAATAGCAACCAACTGGGGCCCAACAGCTTAGTAGCCCCAAGCCCCAACTAAAAAAATCACCAATTCTGGCACCAACTCACCTACATTGACAAGGGCTACCCCAAAACCCAACTTTCAATGCAAGGACTGCTCAAGTTATATAGCACTACCGGTGCAACCCTTTGAACTACTAGAGCAACTCTTGAAAGTTGGGCAAATCCAACACAAACATGTATCAGCAATCACCTACCAAAGACATGATAGGTATTGCCAACTACTAAGGAACCCTGCTTTAGTAGTGCCAAATGAGCCCCTAGTGCTACAACACTTTAAGCTGGACCAATACTATCATTATCACCAATTGGCTGGTCATGGTGCAAAAACCTGTGATGCTTTACAAGAGGCCCTACAAAGAATGATAGAACTTGGCCAACTAGTGATCAACATGGTGAGTCAATCCAACACAGATGATGCCTCCTATGTCATAAATTCCATTAGCATAGGCGGTAAGTCTAAACCTATGCAACAACCTTTTGTGATCCGTGTGCCTCCCAACAAGGCAAGGATTCCCTTGGCCACCACAAGTAAGAGGCCTCCCTTTGTTATCAAAGTGCCACCTTGAGCACCCACAACACCCTTTGTGGTCAAAGCTCCACAACAACCATTTGCTAAGACGTTAAACTAGCATCATGCAACGACAACCACTAGCCAACCTTTTGTTATCAGGGTGCCACAACCTATTGGCCCGTCACCTACCCGAAGCCCAATAGTGGGCAACATCTTGATCCCTCCTCCTTCAAGAGTTGACCCCACTAGTCACCTAGGTAGGCCCACCAAATGGTAATGCAAGAGGACAAACGAGCACCTTGCAATCCCTATGGTTGAAGAAAAGGCCACAACTAGCAAACAACAACTAAACGTTGGGATCTCTACCCCCAAGCAAGCCAAGAAAACCACACCTAGGTCCTCCTCTCGAGAGATCTATCTCTCAAGCCACATGGAGGAAGTCAAAGCCAATACAACAGCCAATGACAAGGACTTTGTAGCTGCACTAACGCAAGTAAAACAAACACACAAGCAAAAGAACAAAATGGTGAGCTGGTTCGACCTGGTCATGACCTCATCTACTCACTGTCAAGCATTGGCCCAGATCTTGGCCTCCATTCCTGTTACGGAGGACATCATTGCAAATGAAGCATCCATCCATGCAACAATGCTGCTCCCGACACCACAAGAATTGGGTTCAACATCTCTAGTGTTCTACAATAATGTAGTCAAAGTTAATCCCGAACGAGGGGAGGTTACTACAACTCCACTATCCATTAGCATTCATGTTGGATAATGTACCATCCACAAGGTACATGTTGATGATGGTGCAGCAAAAAACGTAGTATTGTACTCCGTCATTGACAAGCTAGGCCTAGTAGATGAAATCAGGCCAACCAAAACCACATGTCTAAAATCCATCAACAGATCATGCATCATAGTTAGGGGTACCATCAACTTAGCCTTTTTCATAGGAGAGCAGTTCTCCACTAGTGCAGATTTCACTATCATAGAAGAGATGCCAGGTTTCAACATGATTCTAGGCAGGCCTTGGTTAGTCCAACTAAGGGCCATCTCCTCTCCCATCCACCAAGAAATCCATCTTCGATATGAATGTGGTCAAGTTATCATCCATGGTGATAACGCTTCCTCTTTATCTATCCATGACATAGACATGGCACAAGTTTTAGAAGAAGAGTTTCTTGGTGGTACACCTATAACAACCAATGCAGCGCCTAAGGCTAAAACACCCAAATGAGTGGTTGAATCCAAAGGATCCTAAGCCCTACACACTCCCTAATCCATGCCCAGTTAGGAAGCAACTACATGACCAAGACTTTCCCTTAGTCAAAAATGTGCTAGATGCTTGCCTATCCTTTGCCTCCACTTGCTATGCATTTTTGATTTTCATTTACATTGCACTAGCCTACACATGTACATTTTTCCTACTTACTTAAATCAGGCATTTCATTTTTTTCACATATTTTTTTTACTTTGTTTATGCATCTATCCATTTAGCTTACACATTACATTTGAAAACCTAAAAACTATAAAACATAAAACTACAAAAACGCATGGCCTAAAAAGGCCTTAAACTAGTCTATGTCCCGGAATAGCCTAAAACTATCACTTTTTGCATTACTTTTCTTTCATTCATACATTTTAACTCTATTTACAACAGGTGTCGCTTGATTTTTTTTCTTTCTAGTTGAGTTTTTGTAGGATCTCATAGGCACACATCATGACTATGCATGCAGCATTGCACCTTATACAAGCAAGGTAAACACCAATCTGCTATGACTGTAAACTGGTACAGATAGTCCACTATGACTATAAACTAGCACAACTCATCCTTGGGTCATGATGTTAAACTGGCACAACATCCACTATCCGCTATGACATTAAACTAGCATCCAACAGTCTGCTAGGATTATAAACTAGCACATCACGGTCTACCAGGACCATAAACTCAGTTCAAAGTCTATCAAGACTTTAAACTAGCATGTAGTTGATCTGATCCGAACACTTGCCATTGCCTTGGGAGTACTCATAGCATCATCGTCTCCCATCCTTCTGGTGATTCTTTTGGAGCACTTGCCATTAGTGCAGCATTCAGGACATTTGCAGCATCATTGTCCTAGCACTTTCACTAGCTTTCTAAGCACTTGTGATTGGCATAACATTTGCAGCATCTTCACAGTTTTTCACCCATGATGTATTCATAGTTTTTCACTTGTAGCATCTTCACATCTAACGTTTGCACTTGCATTTCACATTTTGTGGGTTTTTTGTCCTCTTTGAGTTGTTTTGGCAGGATGAAGCTTTGGAGATAGTCATGTGAAGATGCATTTCATCGTAGCAGTGAGTTATCACGTTGCTTTGATGTGCATGGCTGGACTAGTTGAGCCACCCAAGAGTGCACATCCCCCTCATCCTTGTTACAACATATGCACATCCACTTCATTCATCCCAATATCCTCTCATACTTCCCATACTTATGATTTCACACTCCTCTGATGCATATGCATTGTGACACACATGGCATTCCCTTCACATCAATTATAGAACCCATGGTTGATGTAACATAATTCATCCTATGGGATGCCTCTGTTGCATAGTGAAAGCCTAGGTGGATGTAACATGAATCATTCCTAGGAAGCAAAGCCCATCTTCTCAATGGCCAACTTGCAACTAACATTTAGCAGTAAGCTAAAGCCAAAGAAGGTTCACCTCACAAAAAAAAGCAACAATGCTACCACTTTGCAATTGGCCCATCCTTGGATGAACTTTGATGCTCTCATAACCACTCCAACAAGAGGTCAACATTCCAGGGGCAAGCTACTTCATGCCATGGTCACTATCAACCATGCTAAGTTTTCATCTTACATCACAATCCACTATTTGCATTTCGTTTCCACCATTTAAATTTCATCTCCCTAGCATTGCCTATACCCCTTATCCCCTAACATAACCTTATTTCCATAACACTCTTGAGCATGGTAAAATGACATCTGATCTTGTGCTGACAAATGACGTTGGTGATATGTCTACTATGGTGTTCTATAATTTTTTGTTGATGTCTTTCGGGCCACTCCTTTAGACGTCAATAAAGAGGGGTCATTAGAACACCACAAAATTTTGGGTCTCAACATTGCAATTGCAAATATGGCTAAGTGTTACATGCTGTTACATGCTGCTATAGTGCGTAGCATAACACCTTGCTACACTGCATGGCGTAGCGTAGCGTAGCAACTTGTTACTATGTGGCATAGTACCTTTCTATGCTACATGGCGTAGCATAGCATAGCACCCTGTGACATACTATTACGCTATGCTGTTACGCACTGTTATGCGTTGTTACTTGTTGTTACGTACTACACTACCACGTGGTGCCAGATTTGCATTTTGGGTTAACCCTAGCCCTATAAATATCTCTGTGCCCTCTTTAAAAAAAAGGAGAGGAGGAGAAAGAGAAGGGGNGGGGGGGGAAGGCTTCAATTTCTTCACTGGAAAAAAAGTCGTTGGCATTTCCATTTTGGCATTTGGAATTTTAGCATTTTGGCATTTAGCTCCTTAGGCAAACAAGACCCAGAGCATGCCACACCGATAGAGGCACAACTACATCACATGGTATACTGTGACCACCGACCCAGGAGGCACATTTTATCACAGTGAGCACTAGATTTCATAGCTCGAAACCACCAAGGCTATGACTTTGCTCCTATTGTGCCTATTGTACACTTTTTATACCTGTACCCTTTTTCAGGGTGGTGCATCAAACTCTCTTTTTGGATAATTACAAGGAGCATGTGTACTAGTTTAGCCTATGATTATTGCTTTACCTAAGCATGTTTAGTAAAAGTTATTTAAGTGTGGGAAACATTTTTTTTAGCATTTTTGATTTTTTATAATTTTATGAGCCTAACAGGTCAACTATGTTATGCTATAGATTCCATGCATGAATCTATAGACATCATGATCATTTCAGGTTGTGTTGAGAAGAAGATTCAACTCAAGTGGGATGACATAGACCTATCACAGAAATGATTAGCAAATAAAGCTCCTACAAATATCCAAAAGAGGATAACTGATGAATGTTTGTTTGACCTGTTTATGCTACCTAGTACATTGATGTTAGCTGATAAGATGTTAAACATGATTAACTCTTTTGATGAGGGGATCACCAAATCCATTGCTTGTGTTCATGGTTTTCCTATTTTTTTGAGCAATATTAAGTCCATGTTTAGTGATCTCTTTAC
This sequence comes from Gnetum montanum, assembly GCA_015680685.1. NCBI lineage: Eukaryota > Viridiplantae > Streptophyta > Gnetopsida > Gnetales > Gnetaceae > Gnetum > Gnetum montanum. Next base: position 57,694 of record MNCI01032578.1, on the reverse strand, counting down.
CATAACTTCTAGTAGTGTCAAGGTTGTGATTAAAGTAGGGAAAGATGGAGACCATTGTAAGGAAATGAAGGCTTGGCTTAACTCTCATTCTGATGCAACATTGTCTTTTAGTAAGTGTGAAGTTGAGAGAGAAAATCAAACTTACCCTATTTTTTCATTCTACAACCTTTTCCATGCTACTATCATGGAAGAGAACCATAGGAGTTCTATAGGCTTACATAATAAAAATGATTTCAAATGATGGAACTAGGTTTAATTGGGCTACCTTCTTGATCACTAGTTTAAGTAATGAAATCTGAAAACTCCATAGTAACCTTGACTCTATATATCATGTGCATTTTACATTCTTTGGTGCATATCTTAAAAGGTTCATAGAGTTCTTAGTAATTAGGAGGGATGAAAAGTGGGTAGCATGAAATACTTTCCAACTTTCCAAGCCTTAGGCTAAACACATCACATAGGTGATGTGTTTCCAAGACTTGCTCACAAAGGATGTGGATAAATTTTTATCTATTACCACTAAGAATGTTAGTGGTTTACATGGTGGTTTCCTTAGGGATTAAGCCCCATGCTATGCATGGTAATGCAAAAAGGGCCAAAGTGTATATGTAGAAGTAGACAACACTACTAGAGCAAAGATGAAGAATCCACATGTTGAAGAAAACATTTAAGTTCCTAATTGGAAAGCACCTAAGAAGATGATGATTAAACTTAACAAGGAAAATTAGGTTGTTGACGGTATGTAGATATGTTTTGTATTTTGTATTTTTTTGGTTTTTGTATATTTTTTTTTATATTTTTAGTTATATGTTTATGTTTTTAAAATTGTTTACTAATTTGTTCTATTTATTTTGCTTTGGTTTATTGTAGGGAGGTAACAAAAGTTAGTTACCAAGGCTATTATAGAGGAGGAGCAACAACATAAGGAAGGAGATGAAAGAGCATCCTAGGAAGCACTAGATGTTTTGGATTCCATCTTAGGTGATTCACCTTTAGAAGACAATCCTCTAATGGACTTGTCTCATGATCTTCCTTGTAAATTTTAGGATTTTTTATGCTTTTATTCCTACTTTTGATTTTAATTTTTTATTTATCTCATTATCAAGAATGTTGAACTATTATGATCATTATAGGATGTGAACCTTCTCTAGAAGCATCTACACCAACATTCCATCTTAAACCTTAGGTGGAGGCCCTAGACAAGATGTAGTTTATGAAGGGAATGATGGATGACATGGTTGATAGGTTACAATAGATAGCTCCTAATGTTGGTAAGAAAAATGTTTTTTTTTGCACTTTTTCTCTTTTATTTTTATGTGTTTTCATGTTTTATGGCAACATGGTTTTACTAGTTTTTAAGTGTTTTTTCTATTTTCATGATTTTAATGTTTTTGTTTATGGTAGTTTTCAAAGTAAAATAGAATTTCTCACAAGACTTTAAATTCTATGAGTTCCTTGAAATTTCTTCTAACATGAAGAAAATTCCATAAAAGTTATATGAAGGAGCTACAAAATGTGCTACATCTTATGTAAAAACATTTTGGGAGTCCCATTATTTGAACAAGTTTTTATGGGAAGAGATTGTAGCATCACAGAAAAAAAATAAGGAACTGACAAACAAAGTCAAAAGCCTCAATGATTGCAAGGAATTCATAGAGGCTTTCATGGCCAATAGGAATTCCTTACACACGAAAGAGATCAAGTGGTCCCATTATTGGAACACCATCTAAGGAAGGGTTACTCTAGCTAGGAGTAATGTGGAGAAGGACATGCAAATGGAGCTTTTGGTTTGCAAGTCTAGAGAATGGCAAGATTATTTCACCTAGGTGTTTGAATGGAGAAAAATGCAAAAGGCTCATTAGTGTCTATACAAGGTAGAAAAGGAAAACTACATGAAATCATGGTATGAGATAGATATGAAACAATGTAAGTATGAGTTTTTTGTGTAGGGGATAGGTGTAGAGAACACCTTTAATAGATTCAAGAAATTAGTAGTAGCTATTGATTCTTCTACTCATTAGATCACTACTACATTTGGGGCCACTTCCATTGCTGATCATTATTGCACTCCATATGAGTGGATTGATATAGAGAAGGAAAAAATCTTGGTAGAAGTGAATCTAGGAGATATTAATTAGGCCAACATGAATAAAGAATAGATTCTTCATAGGTTGGAAGTGGGTCTCCAAAGATTCACACCTAAAAATATTGCTCCTAAATCTCCTGAGGTTTTTGAAAATATGTTTTAATTTTTTATGTTATAGATTTTTTTGTTTTATGATTACTAATTATTTTTATGTTTCATTGTCTACAAGCCCCATGTGATAGTAGTAATGATGTCAACAAGGATTTTAATGATGATTCTCCTTCTCCTCCTATGGCTTGGTTATATTTTGTTGATGGTGATACTAACTAATGGACTAGTTATACTTTGTTATTTTAGCTACCTCATTCTCATTATTATTATTTTTGGCTGTCATAGCCTTATAGACTGTATTTTTTTTTGTTTTCATCTATTGCATAATGCAAGTATAGCTGTTGGACATGGACATTATATTTTTTATTATTTGTCATACAATGTGACCATGGCTACTATTTTGGTTTTAAATTTTAATGTTCTATATTTTTTATTTTTTTTCATGTGTTTTGTTTTTATGTTGTTTTGTAATTTTATGTAAAGATAAAAAATAAGTGTACATTGTAAATTGATGTAAAAATATAAAGTAAAGTTATGCAGAAAATTGGAAAATATGATTTTATAAACCAAAACCTATAAGTCAAAAACATAAATGTGTAAATAAAATTGAAAATAAGGCTACTAGTTAAATGACCACCCAATATGTATAAGGACAAGAAAATAGGAAACTACTCAATCGCATCACTATTTTGTAATGTTTGAGAGATTAGAAAATGTATGAGGTCTTTGTTGCATGATCTTGTACTCCTCATTTCCTTCTCTAACAATTGTGACGTTTGAAAACATCAGTGACTGGAACACCGAGAGGATATCAGGCGTACAGCCTAACCATGGATCCATGTGAGGGTTGTGTTGGAGAAAACAGAAACGGGGTGCCTTGAACGATTTGGTCAATCAGTCAAGGACTTACATGGTGTACAATAACCATATGCAAATAGTAATTTTAAAATGTAACACCCTAAGGTTGAAATGGAAGAACATGTGGGATGCACAATGATAGAAACACATCAAAGTATATAAACAAGACAATAAGCATGAACAAGTAAATAGAGATGCAACATATATGTTATAGAAAAAATAAAATGAGAGTTTAGGTGAGGGAATGCACCACCCCAAAATCAGGGGATCTGATCTATGTTTGGATGATGAATGACTGCAATTGGTATGTAGTATTAGATAGGCACAGTTGACAATGGAACGATATCATCATAGCTCCTACACTACTACTGATGGGGTGCTAACAGGAACCAATGAACTGATGCTTGTTGGGCTAAGAGCTGCTACACTAGGTTGAAGAGAGATTTGGGAAGTGTTACTGCTGGGATTTGCTGTTTATCAACCTTTTGTTTGCCAACCTCTTCGTCAAAGCTTACTGCTAGAAGCCAATTTCCAAAAGCCAATCTCTAGAAGCCAACCACAAAAAAGCCAACCTCTAGAATGTTTTTTGCTGGGGTATTTATAGAGCCAAGAGTGGGAGAGAGATGTGGCTTAGATATCACATGTACTGGATCCCACATGGCACAAATTGTAGATGTGCTACATTGACGTGTGGTGCTACACTGAATGGAATAAGGCTGGAAGTGAAACTTGCTGAGCTGTGACCATATCATTTGGATTGCATGTACCCAAGGGACTACCGTGTTTTTACAAGAATTGTTCATGAAAAAAGTAAAATGAAGCTTATGCTTTGGGACTATGTCTTCCCCTCTCTCATGAGTAGGGTCAAGCATAGAGACAATTTTGGAACTCGACAAGGAATACAACAAGCAAGGAAAACTGTTGATCTCAGCTTTCAAGGAGATGCTAGGTCTGAAATGATCACTAACAACAAGTCTTAGAGCTTTTGGAGATGTCCTATGGCCTCTTTGTAAGTGTTACACTATCTATGCTATCTAGCATAGCAGCGTAGTATGAACACTTGCTTTCTACACTATGCTACGTTGTGCTATGCTGGGTAGCATAGCATAGCATAGCACCCCTTTTTTGTCCTAAATTTCACCAAAAAACTGGAGATACCATTCTGAGACCTAGCAATGCAAGAAACTTCATCAATTGGAAATCATATTTTTCATGTTGAAAAGGCCTAAGACCTCTTGATTTCATCCTTGGGATACTTTTATCCTCGATGTCTCCGCTATGCTATGCTACACTATGTAGTGTAGCATAGTGTAGTACCTAGTTTGACATGAATTTGAGCTTAATTTGCAATGCTTTGTCAAGAGACTTTGATCAGACTCTGAAGGTGGAGTGGGATAGGCAGTCCTGGAGGTTGGAAGCATGGCTAAATGTAGTTCTTTTGTCAAAGCAATGTGAAAGAAGACTTTCTTAGTGTTGGCATCCCACTACGCTATGCTACATTATGCAGTGCAGCACAACATAGCAGCCAAATTGGGGTGGCTTTTGCAAAATTTACCTATGTTACATCAATCACACTTCAAAGATAGAGTAAGGCAAGCATCCTTAAAGATCAAAGAATGGTCAAGTGAATTTTCTTTGTCAACACAACTTGATGGAGGATTGTGTTATGGTTGACACCCTGCTATGTTGTGCAATGTAGCATAGTGTAGTGCCCAAAATGGGATGACTTTTGCAAAATTTGCCACAGTTTTTCCATGTTATTTTGATCATATTCCAAGGATGAAGTAGGGAAAATATCCTTGAGGACTGAATCATTGCCAACTGCATCTTTCATGCCTAATTTGACACTTGAGAAAGTTTCAGTCACCACATGGCCTACTATGCTATGTAGCATAGTAGGTCCCACAATTAGAAAACTTATTGAATTGTATGGTCCATCCTTAGTTTCTCTTTTGTGAAAATTGGCCTCATGACTAGGTGCTACATTGACTATGCTGCAGAGGATGGCAGGTAGGCCTAGAAGTGGCTTTGCAGGTGTTAGGACTTCCATGGTGCCATGTTGTCTATGTGGTTTAACATGACATTATGCTTGCAGATATCCTTACCCAAATTTTGGGATTGTGTTGAATCATGAGAGTCAAAAAATTGATGGTGTTTCAATGGCCCCTCTTTATTACCATCTGGAGGATCTTCCTGAAAGATGTCAACAAAGAAAATGAAACACCATGCTGAATGCAACACCCACACCAGTGCCCACTTAGATAATGCATTGCTATGCTTGGAAGTGCTAGGAAAGCTAAGTATGATAGAAAAAGGGGAAAAATTTGAGGAAATCAGGCTAGGGAAAGGGAAAGTTGTAGGATGCATTATCATGAGAGCTATTTCCATAGTGTGATCCGTCATCGGAATGCTGATGAGGGATTCGGCACACATGAGTGGCTTCTCCCTTTGGATTTCAACCTCTCATCAGAGTGCTTAGAGGTGGTCGATCCAAAGCTAGGACAATTGCAAAGCAACTATGCCACTTGTCTTGGGCACTTGGCTATATTACCATTTTTCATTTTTTCATTTTTTAGGGGAATTTGCACATCCATGTTCATTCGAAGGAAATTGTGTCATCATTGTAGAATAAGTGTTTCCTCCCTAGGATGAGTTTGTGTTACATCCATGTGGGGATTTTACTAGTCTACAGAGGCTTCCCATAGGATGAGCTACGTTACATCCATCATGGGCTTGGTGGTTCAGCATGGGAAAGGGTTTCATGTGCATTGGAAAAGCTTGGGAGGAAGATGTCGAAAATTATAAGGAAGTGAGGTTAGGTTGCCTGAACGGATAGCAGGGTATGCACTCTTAAGTAGCTAGGTTGATCAGAGTGGGTACTTTAGAATGATGTAGCATCTTGTCCAGGTGGTGAAACACATTCTTGAACAATGCCATCTTGGCTTTTATCTTGCAAACACAACAGAGAGAAAACCAAAAAAACAACCAACGTGTGAGGTGAGGATGAGGTTCTGTCTGCTCAGGACATTGTTGAGGCAGCAAGTGCTATGTCTGACATGTGTAATGTCTGAAGCAGGAAGGCTAGCACTAGCTTCAAGGGTGGTTGACCAAAAAACTTCAACGACCATGCTAGAAATGAGCACTAAAGAGGCTAGGAGCAATGGTAATGTGGATGCTCAGGAATCCCCACCGAAGGAAAGAGTCATGAAATCTAGCTGCAAGGTGAGAAGCTTAACAGCTGAATGCTTTTTCAAAATTTCGCAATGGTGAGGGTTGGAGGATGCTAGCACTATGGCTACACCATAGTTCTTTTGGGACTCTAGCAGGAAGTGTTAACGATGGGAGCTATGACCAAACTGATAGGTGATGGCAGCAATAGCTCTGGAAGGTTAGAAAGATGCCATATGGCATCTCCTAAAGATCAGCAAGATGCTAGGGACAATGACGTTGCATGTGTCCTAGAGAGTTTTTTCTTGATGACGTGAACTTCATTTTGGAACTGCAACATCCCACCCCATCTTACCTAGGAAGCTTGAAGATATGCACGCTCACTTGTTCAGAAGGTCACATATGTGAGTTGGGAGGTGTTGCATTATGAACCTAGTTTTAGGTCTTGGTAGACCATCAGATGTGTTAGTTTAAAGTCCTAGTAGACCATGGTATGAGTTTAAGGTCCCGAAAAATTGATCTGTGCTAGTTTAAGGTCCCAGCAGACCATTATGCTAGTTTAACATCGTAGCGGATGGAGGATGGCTAGTTTAAGGTCATAGCAGACCATGCTATGGGTGTCAATTTTACATCATAGCCCAAGGAAAATCTGTGGGCGCTAGTTTTATGTCATGGCCCAAAGACATGCTATGCTAGTTTAACATCATAGCAGACGTTCTATGCTAGTTTTACATCATAGCAGACGATCTATGCTAGTTTTATGTCATAGTGGATGATTTATGCCAGTTTTACATCATAGCAGATAATCTGCTTACCTTGCTTTATGTTTGGCATAATCTTGCATGTTAAGTGTAGTATGGCTTTAGGTACAAATGATTAATAAGATTTGAGAACTCGTTGCCATCTAAGTCAGCTAGTTTGAATGCCCCATTCTCATATGCTTTTGTAATTATAAAGGGGCCTTCCCAGTTGGCTAAGAATTTGCTCACAAGTTCATGAATGGCCTTAAGGACTAGGTTCCCCTTTTTGATTGATCGTTGGTGCAAATTACAGTGATGTTTCTGCCATTGCTTGTCTTAGTACCACTTGATGCAGTTAAGTGTTTAGTTGCACTCCTCCTCTAGAAAGTCAAGGTTAATGATCCTTGACTCATTATTTTAAGCCTCATCCATGACATTTGAAAGGATCATTCAAAGTGATGGAACCTACAATTCAAGAGGTATCACCTCTTTAGATCTATATACAAGACTATATGGAGTCTTACCTATAGCTGTTCTGCATGTTGTGCGATAAGCCCAAAGCACATAGAGGATTTGCTCATGCCATCGCCTCTTATTGCTACTAAGCATTCTTTTCAAAAGGTTGATGATGACTTTATTGGTAGCCTCTGCTTGGTCATTTTCCTAGGGGTAATATGACGATGAGAAAGAGTGTTTGATACCAAGACTTTTGCAAAAGGCTTTGGTTTCTGCACTACTGAATTATGGCTCGTTGTCGGTAACAATAGTCATGGGAAGGCCAAACCATGTAACTATATTTTCCAACATGAATCTAAAAATTTGTTGGGATGTGGTCTTTCTGAGAGAAATAACTTCTACCCATTTTGTAAAGTATTCAGTTGTGGTAATAATGAAATTGTGTCCTACAAAAGACTTAGATGTAATGGATCCTATGATATCTAGTCCCCAACGTTGAAAGGGCCATGTGATTTGTGTGGTATGCAGTTTGGTAGGTGACACATGTATGAGGTTTCCATGACATTGACATACATCGCATGTCCTTACTTTAGCAATGCAATCACATTTCATGTGAGGCCAGTAGTAGCCCAAACACCTAATCTTTGCTGCCATATCCCTGGGAGCTATGTGCCCTCCACATAGTCCCTCATGGACTTCATCAACAATTTTTTGTGCTTCCTTCCCACTAACGTAAGCTAGAAATATCCCATCATAAGAGCATTTGCATAGAGTGTTGTCTCCTACAAGGACATATTATCGTGCTTGCTTTTGTACTGCATCCTTTTGGGTAGGTGTTAGGTCGCATGAGGGTTCAGCATGTTGGAGATATGTTTTAACATCCTCATATCATTCTCAAGGGTGAGCTACACTTATAGACGCGATGTGTGTTGTGTGAATGATAGGGTCGATGCATTTTACTATTGCGGCAGGCAAGGTAGCGAACATGTGTGGCAGCATGCTTAAAGTTTACGTGGCTAGTGCATCGGCTATAGTATTTTTGTTATGGAGCACATGTTGGATGTCTAAGCTTACAAACTAATTTAGTAAGTATTTGACAAAATCACAGTAAGGCTACAAATGTTTTGCTTTGCAAGCATATACCTCTGTAACTTGATTGATGACTAGTTGTGAATTGCCTTGAATTGCTAAACTTTGGATCCCCAACTCTCAAGCTACTAGAATGCCCCTAAGGAGACGCTCGTATTCTACTACATTGTTCATGCAAAGAAACGTGAAGTGATATGCCAAAGGTTAGATCTCCCTAGAGGAAAATGTAAGAACAACGATGACACTACCACCTTGTGTAGTTGAGGCACCATCAAAATGTAGGATGGCTTCGAAGTCTGCAAGTACTGGGCATATGCTACTAATGTGCTCATCTAGAAACTCAGACTCTATCACTACCTGGTCATCGATGGGTGAATACATAAGTTGCGTAGCTATTTCTTGACCCTTTATAGATGACTGTGCTACATAGTGTAGATTGAATTCCATGGTTTTGGCTTTCCATCAGGCCATCCTATTACTTTCGTATATATTGGTTGTAATAGCCTGAAGTATGTTATTCTTGCAAATAATTTTTACTTGGCTTTGAAATAAGTAATGCCTCCATTTCTTAAGCGCGAACACTAAAGCAAGATAATTTTTCTCTACTTCATTTTATTTCTCTTCATAGGCTACCAACGCATGAATCAGGTAGTAGATAGGGATTTCAAAACCATCATCCCTCTTTTGGCATAGCAATGCAATGATAGACGTGTTTGAACTAGCCAGATAAATGTAGAAAGGCTTATTCCTTTGTGGAGGGTAAATGATGGGAAGATAAACAAGCTCTTTCTTTAAGTTATCAAAAGCTTCTTGGCATTGGTTGTTCCATTCAAATTTGATTCTATTTTTAAGCAAGTGTTGCATTGGATGTAATTTATCCATTAACCTTGTGATAAATCTTCTTATGAATTAGACTCTACCCTATAGCCCATGCAACTTCTTAAGGTTTGTAAGTGGTGCCAAGTTAGAAATGGACTTAACTTTACCAAGGTCCACTTGTATCCCCATTTCTAACACCACAAAGCCTAGCATTTTCTAGGGTTGAGGCAAACCCTAGATTTGTATACCCCTAGTTTTCTTGGAAAAAACTATGATGTTTGATACCTAGTCCAAATAATCAACTGCTCGAATGAACCTAGCTTGGTAAAGTTTAGTGATTTTGCCATGTATAGCTAAGGTAATCTCTAGTTTGATCTTGTGGGCTTTTTGTTTGACTGCCTTGACACATGAATCTAGGATGATATTGTGTTGTATGATGCATGGGTCTAAGCCTGGCATATCTTCATACGACCATGCAAACACTTTGGAATTATCATTGAGAACTTTAGATATGTTTTGCTTAACATGTGACTATAGTAAAGAGCTAACCTTTAATGTTCCTAGCTACCCCTAGATGTAGTCACGGGGATTTCGATAAGGGGATCCTCAGTTACATCACTAGCTTCTAAATCTAAAGCTTGGACCAGATGTTCAGGCTAGGCTAGGGATGTTTCTAAGGATGCTATATTGGTGTCATAAGGAGGTGGTTCAAAGTCTACCAACTCTACATTCAAATGTCTCATAAACCTACAGTGGGGTCATGTCAAAGTTAAGGGCAAACAAAGATCATCATGCACAACCATATTTTTTAAGCACTCCTATAATAATAAGCAAAATAAACAAAGTCAAGTGATACCTACTTAACATAGCAACATGCAATGAAATATATGCAAGGTAATTATGTGATGTCAAAAAGTTTCCAATTTAAGGTTTTAACAGACCGCGACCATGCAAAATTATAAGTCAAAATTGTCAATTTAAGGTTGTAGCAGACCACAATCGTGCAACATTATATGCCAAAAACTGCTAGTTTAAGATTGTAGTAGACTACTATTGTGATTATAATATAGCAAAAAAAAACCAAAAAATTACTAGTTTAAGGTCGTAGCGGACCATGATTGAGTAGCATTGTAAGACAAAATTACTAGTTTAAGGTCATAGCAGACCGCTCCTGAGCAACATTGTAAAAATGAGGTGAAAATTTTGGTGTATTTACGTGCTATGCTGTAGCTATGTGCTACACTATAGTAGACATGGGGTGTCCCATGCTACGCTGTATGGGACAGGGTGTTCCGTGATACGCATGGGATGTAGGATGTCTGACGTTATGCGCGAGACATGGGACATCTTGAAAAGTAATAGGTGTTGTAATCTTGTAAGCTATAATTAGGGGATTACCCATGGTAATCCCATCATTTTCACTATCAGAGCTAACACCCAGAGCATAGCACGGTTCAGACAGAGAGGTAGCATACCAGTTGCAGCATAGCGATCAATACACCTGAGTTTGTCAACACGATGATGGCACGCAATAGTGAACATAGGCATTAAGGTCTTGCCAATGTCGATGAAGGGGAACACACCTTGTGATGTCTCCCCAGGATGAGCATTTAGGAATGACAAGAAGTGCCATCTATCCAATAAGTTGCTATGCTACATTTGCATTTGTTTACATTGTGTGATTTGTTAAATGGGGATGTTACTGTAATCATCGTGCCCTAGTGGCTATGATCATTACCATTGCTATGCTATGACTTTTGTTGTTATGGCCTCGAACACCACCATAGTTGCTACACTATGGTTATTGCGCGTCATTGCTATGGCTGCCATTGTTATGGGTGGGATGATGTATCATTCTAAGGGTTTAGAAGATTTTGGGCAGCATAGCACACATTTTGGACAATGTAGCATGCATCCTAGGTAGTGTAGCACATGTTCTGGGCAGCGTAGGGCATGTAAAGGGGGTTTTGGTTTATATTTTATTTTGTTACATTCCATGTAGTGGAACAGGGTTGGGGCTATGAAAACGTTGTGTGTTCCTTCTTAGGCCGTGTTACTTTTGTTAGTGTGATTGACAGGTTGTGTTGTGTTTTCGGTGCTTGTTACACTACGCTATCATGTTGCTATGCTACCATACTTTCTACGCTGCTATACTTGCTACATTGTCATACCTACTACGTTGTTATGCCTATTATGTTGTTATGCCTATTATATTGCTACGTTATCATACCTGTTGTGCTACTACACCTGTCATGGTGCATAGGGTGTACCTATTACATTGCTACATTGTGCGTGATGTGACTACTACACTACATGAGGTGTACCTACTACGCTATATCACACACTACACTACTACACTACGCGTAACACACCTACTACACTATACGAGAAAAGTCATGAAACGAGGGGCATCATGTTTCATACTTGAAAACATTTGTGCATAAGGGGTTGCTATGCTATATAGTAACTGTCACTTGAACACTATGAAATAACACTTTGTGCTATACTATGCAGGGTCATGTTAAAACCCATCTTAATTGTGATTGAGCTGGTAGGAGTTCTGTGTTGCTTGAGTGCCTATGTGGCTAACATTTCCCCTCCCCATGCATGAGTAAGGGACTAGGTGGTCAAGTTTCAAGAAGGTGCATAGGAGCTCTTAGAATTCCTCCTTCATCACTTTAGTGTGATATTATGGTCACACTTGTCAACTGAGATCGTAGGTGTTTTGGTTTGAAACACTATTGCTTGGGGCAAGCCAAGGCATCTCAAAGTTTATGGTTGATGGATCTATTGAAGGAGAAGGTGCTAGGAGCTCAAATCGGTGCCCAAAAGGTTTGAGATGCTTATCTTGGATTTTGGCCATTCTTGAATTCAAATGTTACCATAAGCACAACACCTTGTTCATCACACGCCACATGGACACTTTCTTCCAAAATCCACCTAGGACTATCTACTATGCTGATGGGTGAGTCCTATGAAGATACTTAGACCTATTATTTGTCTCACATAGTCGAAATGCTTATTGTGATCTATTGTGTTTCCAGGTTCATAATTGACAAGGACGGTCTTCAAAATAAAGAGGGGACATTAGCATTGGTCCAAATAGCCCTACAAGAGTTCTCTTCTATTGAGAGCATGTAGGCTAGTGTCATAGAATAGCTTGGGGCCGAATTCAAAACCTATCCAACCAAGTACACCAAGTTCTATCTAAAGTGTGAAATGCTTCGGTGGTTGGATAGTGAATGGGCATCCCATTGAATACCTACCATGGAAGAAGTTTAAGTGAAAATCCCACCATTCCCTACGCTGTTCACACCTCGTGGGTTAGGTTTTGCATGTATTTTCATATGCCTTTGATTGATCGATTGATTGATTTTATTTTTATCTTTTAATTACTACAATGGTGGTCGAGTTTACAAAGGTTATGGTAATTATGTTAGGATGTGACAAAACTAACCTCTTCTTTAAATACAGTGAAGTGAATAAGACACAACACTGGTTTTGCAATGGGGCCCTAGTCGCCCTTGTTCATAATGTCTAGGAGGCTGGGCTCATGGACTTATTTTTAATGAAAATTAAAACATTTGTTTTATTCCTTTTGGTTAATGTGTTTGTTGGTGTGTTGGAGCCCCCTGTGTGCCCCCATGCTCTAGTTTAAGGCCATTTCAAACCATCGCTAGTTTTAGGCCGTTTCAGGCCATCGCTAGTTTTAGGCCATTTAGGTCTATGTGTAAGGTGGGTTTTGAAAGTGGTATTGCTAGTTTTAGGCCTTAGTGGACCATGGCGGTAGTTTAAGATCATTATGGATCATAATCACGTCAACTAATGCCAGTGGTAGAGACAATGCAAACAACAAACTTAATGCAAAATGGAAATCATGTGAATAGAAGTATAAAATTTATTAAAGTAAAGTGGAGGTAAACTTTAATCATGCAATTGTTTCCTAATCCGACGTGGGTTAGACAGGGCATATGGTTGAGAAGCCTTGCAATGCCATTCCTCTGTGCTATCATCTACCATTTGGAAGGGCAATTTAGCCCACATGGTTTCTTCATTTAAGTCAACTATTTTGGACAACTCATTTGTCAAACATGGAACTTCAGCATGAATGGGTGATTTGTTTTCAGAGATTTCTATCTTTGATCCTTGTTCCACATCTATATTATTTATGGATCAGGGAGCTACTTCATCACCATAGATCACCACCTCTCCACCCGTGTAGGGTAGGTGGATCTCTTGGTTTATGGATGAGGAGACAGCTCTTAGCTAGGCTAACCATGATCTTCCCAAGATCAAGTTAAACCCGAGCATCTCTTTTATCACAATAAATACTGCACTAGTGGTAGATTGGTCCCCTGCTATGAAGTTGATGGTAATAGTCCCCTTGACCACAACACATGCTCCATTAAATGACTTTAAATATGAGGTTTCTATGGGCTTGATTTGATCCACCAGGCCCAACTTGTCCACTATGGGGAATGGTATCACATTGGTGGTAGCCCCATCATCGATGTGTACTCTACGAATCTTATATTGAACTACCTGAATTTTGATGAACATGGGAGTAGTAGTCACTTGTCTCTTTTTAGGGTCATCTTTGATAGCTTTGTGATGAAATGGTAAGTGGGCTGATTGCAGTTCTTCAGCCACAGAGGGAAGCATAACGGCGTGGATAGCTTTCTCTTTGGCTAGCATGTTTTCACTAATAGAAATAGATGCTAACATGTGAACCAAAGCCTCATGATGCACCATAGAGGTCATTATTAAGTCATACAAGCTTAATGTTGTGTTCTTTTGTTTCAAGACCTGTTTAACCTATGAAAGTACATTTAGGAAGTCTTGCCTACTGTCTGATTGTTTGTTAACTTTTTCTTCTTCTATGTACCCTAGGAGATGAATCTCCCAAGGGGGAGTGGCTTTAGATTGGGTAATTGGCTTTTTTGAATCAAAGGATGATGGTTGTATGTGTGTGTTTCCACCAATGGTTGATGATTAAGAGGTCATGGGAATTGTGGACAAGGGGGTGGGCTTAGGGGGGCCCAATGTAGTGCGTTCTCTAGCTAGCTTATCTGCTAGACATTCTTCACATTTTATTAGATGAGGAGGCTAAGACACAGTGCTCATTACTTGACTTTGGGTAGTAGGAGAACTAGCATTCTTTGGCATCTTGATAACAAACGATGCCTCCGTTGTAGTGGGATGCGATGAAGTTTTAAGTACAAACGGTGTAGTAAATGTCTATGGAGAGGTCCTAATGACAAAGGGGGTTTGCGACCTGGTTGTTGTTGAAGCTTCAACATTGCAGGGGGGGTGGGGTACATGAACCATGAATGGTTCATGTTATGATTCTGTGTTATCATCAATGCCAATGGCATTGATAGTGTAACCTACATTTTTAGCATTCAAAAAATCTTTATAAATGTTCATCGATTGGTTTTCAAGTCGGACAGGACTACTCTCATCCAAGACCAACTTACCCTGATCTATCATTCACTGGATATCATCTTTCAATGCTAGGAAATAATCTGTATCATTCCCACACAATTGATGATAATCGCAAAAATGCTTTAGCCTGAAGTTCCTGGGTACTGGTGCTTCATTAGGCATAGCAAAGGAGGGGTCTTGAAGGACTTTATAGTACCTTTGGTAATGCTTAAGGGCCTTCTCTGACATCCATTTATGTTGGATATGCTCAGCTCCCAGAATTGATTCAGAAGCTCTAAAGGCTTAATTGGTAACAGGGTATATTTTGAGCAATCCTTGCACTCAAAATTTGGCCTTGGTAGAGTTTGCACTATGGGTGTTAATGTTGGGGGCTAACTAGTGCTATTGGAGCCAGGTGTTGTGTTAGTGGATGCTTTAGGTGTTGTGGTAGTCTTTTTACTATTGTTGGACTTCATCTCATTAGCCATAGTGGCCACTGTGGTTGCTGTGACCTTCCCCTTCTCCTTGTCTTTCTTTGTATGTGTGTTTTTATAGGCTACAAAGGCTGGATCTCTACTAGCCTTCGCCACATCTTGAATGCTTTTAGTTTGAGTGAATGCTTGGCTAAGGGAATGCAAAGTTAAATAATATAGTTGAGATTTGATAAAACTATTTACTTCTCCTTTGAAAATAGCCAGCAAATGGGCCTTAGCAATTAGTTCACGTATTTCATTTAGGGTAGCACTCCAACGTTGTATGAATTTTTGTACAAATTCTAGTGGTTCTTGTTTAATGTTCATGAGCTGATTTAAAGTGACTTATAGATTCAATTTATACTTAAAATGAGTCACAAACTGGCTTAGAAATTCTTCTAATGTTGAACTAGAAGCACAGGGAAGTGTGTGATACCAATCTAAGGCCTTGCTTGTCAAGGACATGGCGGAAACATGAATGATGGTATGGGGCCACGGTTGTAGTAACAAGGATTCAAACCTGAAAGTGACTAAGTGGGCATTTGGATTGCCTTCTCCATTGTATTTTGTAAACTAGGGAAGTTGTACCCTAGGGGGAAACATAAGCATGGAAACAAATGGACTGATCGGGTCATCTTGGTAGAAGTCCATGACTTGAGCGGTTTCGGAACTGGTAGCTTTGAGCTGTTTAATTTCTTCGATGAGGGTTTGGATGAGCTAAAAGGATTGGTCCAAACCCAAGGGTGTTATAGGGGATTGTGAAACTACTGGAGTATCCATCACTAGTGGTGCTATTGGTGCAGCTGCTAGTCCCATTGGGGATGCTATCAGAATAGCTCTTACTAGTGGTGTTTTTTGGGCAGCCCACAACCTAGTCGGTGGTGCTACTAGAGTTGTTAGCATTGATGGCACTATGGGGGTGGTTATTTTCCCAATGGTTGGGGCAGCCCACAGCCTTGTGTTTGGTTGTGTTACTTGTGAAACTTAGTATGTTTGGGGTTGTGCATATTGTGGCATGTGAGACATTTGAGTCGCTAGAAAAGAGGTCATTGTTGTCCACCATGCGGTTGAGGTTGGGCTTGCTACTAATGGTGGAATGGGTATAGAGGAGGGAATATAAATAGAACTTGCATGCGGTTGTGATGTTGTCATGGTATGCACATATGGCAGTGTGGGCATCATAGATGTTGGATGCAGGGCTTGGAAAAACTAGGAAGGATGATTAATGAGAAATGAGGTTACAGGGCCTACATGTTGATATGTCGACAACATTTGATGACTACCCATCACCAAAGAGGGTCTGGATTGCAGTAGTATCATGGACATAGCAAAAGAGGTGGGAAATTGTGATTGGTGTGAACAAATAATAGAGGTGGAAGGGATAGTTGTAGCATAGAGTGGACCACCACCTTCAGAATGGGAGTCTAACTTCTCTTGGCCATCTTGAAAAGGTTCATCGTAGTAAGATGTTGTGTCCCATTCTCTTGATTGCTTAATTGCACCAGTTGGTTTAAAAGCCATTGGCATATATCGATGAGTGGGATAGTGGTATTAGATGTAGGAATGAACTCCCTTCCATTCCGATGAATGATCTTAAAGTTATGTTTTTCCTCAAATTCATGATGGTCCAATGGTAGATTTGCTTGGATTTTCACACATAGAAAGTTATATCGCTCTTCATCTTGAGGTAGATGTTCAGGCGATTGATGCTATAGTCTAAGAGACTGCCTTGGTACCCACATCAGACTAGGTGGTCGCTTAGGATCTATCATGTGTTAAATAGAGTAGGACACCTCCAAAACCATAGTAGGAACTAAAGTCATAGAAGGATTCATTTTTTGATATGAAAAAGGGAAAGATTCATGTAAGAAATAGTTGAAAACAATATGTTTTGTGTTAAACGGTTAAGGTCTAAAGCCATAAAGAAAATAGATTGAAACTAGGGGCATATAAAAATGCTAAAAAGCTATTTTTCTTCACTGTTACTCTTGCTATGCTTAGGGAAATTGCCACACTAATAGGGTTGCTATGCTATAGAGAATGCAGGTAGCGTAACACAATAGACAGGTAGTGTAACACAGTAGATAGGTTGGAAACCGCTACACTGACAAGGTTGCTACACTACACAGGATGTAGGAAACATAACATAGTAGATAGGTAGTGTAACACAGTAGATGGTTTAGGTATTTCGTCCTCCAGGGTTCTAGATGAACCATTGTGGTGATCAATCTACACCACCCAATGCATAGACAACCATAGGGCTGTCACGTCTATGTTAGCAGGCTGCTAGTGATGGGGTGTAGACACCATGTAGGATTACCTATGACACACGAAAGAGACAGAGGTTCAAGCCCTCATTATAGCACCAAAAACTATGATGTTTGAAAATGTCAATGGTTGGAACAGTGAGAGGTTATCAAGCATACAACCTAACCCTAGATCCGTGTCAGGGCCATGCTAGAGAAAATAGAAATGGGGTGCCTTGAATGGTCTGGTTGATTAGTCAGTGACTTACGTGATGTACAATAACCATAGGCAAGCAGTAATTTTAAAATGTAACACATTAAGTTTGAAATGGAAGAACATGTGAGGTGCACAATGATAGAAATGCATCAAAGTGTGTAATCAAGATAATAAGCATGAACAACTAAACAGAAATGAAACATATATGTTATAGCAAAAATAAACTGAGACTTTAGGTGAGGGAATGCACCATCCAAAAATTGGGGGATCTGATCTTTGTTTGGATGATGAATGAGTGCAAATGGTATGCAGTACTGGATAGGCACAACTAGCAATAGAACGATATGGTCATAGCTCCTGGACTGCTATTGATAGGATGGTAATAAGAACCAATGAACTAATACTTGCTAGGCTAAGAGCTACTATGCTGGGTTGAAGAGAGATCTGGGAAGTGTTACTACTGGGATTTGCTATTTATCAATCTTTTGTTTGCCAACCTCTTTGTCAAAGCTTGCTGCCAGAAGCCAATTGTCAAAAGCCAATCTCTAGAAGCCAATTGCAAAAAAGCAAACCCCTAGAATGTTTTTTTCTAGGGTATTTATAGAGCCAAGAGTATGAAAGAGATGTTGCTTAGATATCATGTGTCCTAGGTCCCACATGACATGAATTATGGATGTGCTATGCTGATGTGTGGTGCTATGGTGATGTGCTACGCTAAATAGAACGAGGATGGAAGTGAAACCTACTGAGCTATGACCATCTCATCTAGACTACATGTACCCAAGGGACTACAATATTTTTACAAGAAATGTTCATGAAAAATGTAAAGTGAAGCTTACGCTTTAGGACTACGTCTTCCCCTCCCGTACGAGTAGGGTCAAGCGTAGAGACAATTTTGGAACTTAACAAGGGATACAACAAGCAAGGAAAACTACTGATCTTAGCTATCAAGGAGATGTTGGGGTCAAAATGACTATTGATGATGAGTCCTGGAGCTTTCGGAGATGTCCTATGGCCTCTTTGTAAGTGTTACGCTATCTATGTTGTCCAATGTAGCGGCATAGCGTGAACACTTGCTTGCTACACTATGCTACGCTAGGTAGCATAGCAGAGTCTAGCACCCCTTCTTTGTCCTAAATTTTGCCAAAAAACTGGAGATACCATTCTGAGACCTAGCAATTCGAGCAACTTCATCAATTGACAATCATATTTTTCATGTTGAAAAGGCCTACGACCTCCTAATTTCATCCTTAGGACACTTTTATCCTTGACATCTCCACTACGTTGTGCTACGCTATGTAGTGTAGCATAGCATATCACCTAGTATGACAAAAATTTGAGCTTAATCTGCAATGCTTTGTTAAGTGAATTTGATGAGACTGTAAAGGCAAAGTGGGATGGGTAGTCCTCGAGGTTGGAAGCATTGCTAAATGTAGTTTTTTTGTCAAAGCAACATGGGAGAAGACTTTCTTAGTGTTGGCATCCCACTATGCTGTGCAATGTAGCACCCAAATTGGGGTGGCTTTTGGAAAATTTACCTATGTCACATCGATCAAACTTCAAGGGTAGAGTAAGGCAAGCATCCTTAAAGATCAAAGAATGGTCAAGTGCATTTTCTTTGTCAACATAACTTGATGGAGGATTGTGTTATGGTTGGCACCCTACTACATTATGCAGTGTAGCATAGCATAGTGCCCAAAATGGGATGAATTTTGTGACATTTGCCACATTTTTTCCATGTTATGCTGATCATATTCCAAGGATGAAGTAGGGTAGGTATCATTGAGGACTAAATCATTGCCAACTACATCTTTCATGCTTGATTTGACACTTGAGAAAGTTTCAATCACCACTGTGCAATGTAGTAGGTCCCATAGTTAGAAAACTTGCCAAATTATATGGTCCATGGTTAGTACCTCTTTTGTGCAAAGTGGCCTCATGATTGGGTGTTGCGTTGACTATGCTGCAGAAGGTGGCAAGTAGGCCTAGAAGCAACTTTGTAGGCATTAGGAATTCCATGGTGCCATGTTGTCTGTGTGGTTCAGTGTGACACTACACCTGGAGAGATCCTTGCCCAAATTTTGGGGCTGTGCTAAATCATGAGAGTTCCAAAATTGATGGTGTTTCAACAATGTTAAATGGAAGCTCTACCCATGATTTGTTTATGAAACCAAAGTTTTTGTTCATGTCTTGGTTGATTTCATTTTGGTTCTTGGCTCCATTTTTTATTGTAGATGTTTCTTCTTAAAATTCCACCTTAGATCCTTGCTATATGTCAACATTGTTGATAAACAAGGGGACTACATCATCTCCATGGATTATAATTTCACCTCCCTCATAAGGTAGGTAAATTTCTTGATGGATTGGAAAAGAGGCTCCTCATAGTTTAGCAAACCAAGATTTCCCTAGAACTAGGTTCAAACCTAGTGTCTCTTCCACCACTAAGAAACCAATGGATGTGGGGAATTTTTTCTCAGACATGAAGTTTAGCAAAATGGATCCTCTCACAGCTACCTATGTCTTATTAAAGGACTTAAGGGTAGAGGTGGAGTTATTTTGGATGTGTTCTACCAAGCCTAAGTGCTCCATGATAGGAAAGGATATAATTTTTATTGCTATCCAATCATCAACATCCACCTAGTGTACTTTGCATTGGCTAACTCTTATTATTATGAAGAGGGAGGCTTTTGACACTTCACCATTTTATGAGTTGATTTTAAATTCACTATCATGAAACATTAAGGTTGTTGGCCTTGTTTTTTCCTTAGATGAGGATGGCACTATCACTATGTAGATGGACTCGTCGTTGGTAGGGATATCCTCACTCACATTAATAAAAGTTAACATCTTAACTAGAGTTTCATGGTGGGCAAGGGAGATCATAACTAAGTCATATAAGCTCAGAGAGGTGTTCTTCTATTTTAGTGAGATCTTAACCTAATCCATGACAGTGAGGAAATCTTTATCATTTCTAAATGGCTTATCAATTTTTTCGGCTTTGACATCCTCAATTCTACCTAGGATTTTCATCTTATGTTTTAGCATTTGCTATTTTGGCCTCTTTTTCTTCTTTTGTTTTAGGATGTCCTTCCTAGATTGGCTTGTTGAGGTAGTTTAAGTGTTGGAGTCCATGGGTATGGTTGAAATTGGGATAGGATTTAGTAGATCTAATTACTTCCACATCTTTGATTGGTTGGTGTTCTTAGCCTTAGGCTTAGAAGTTGGCTTCTTGCATTGATTTGTGGGTGATTGTTTTATTTGGCTAGGAAGATATTGAGGCATTAGCCACTACAAGAGAATGTTCGTCAACTTGGGTTGTAGGTGTAGAGGTGGAGAGAGGGAGTGCCCTAATGACAAAAGGCTCTTTGGAATTCATAGGTGGTGGTATTCTTATAATAAACAGAGTAATTAAACTCATAGAAGTCTATTTGTTACAAGGAGGTACCCAAATCACAAATGATTCCCTAACAATTTTGGACTTGTTACAAAAGTTAAAGGTGGATATAGTGAATAGATCATTGAGGGTTTTTGTACACCTACATGGATTGATTTTGAGACCTAACTAAGTTAGACACATCTAGAATTAACTCTCCAAAATCTATCATCTTTTGTAAATCATCTTTTAGGGCTAAGAAAAAGTCAATATCATGGTTAGAAAGTTAATGGTAGTGGAATAATCACTCTAGTTTGGGGTATATAGGCATGGGAGGGTCATCTTTCATAGGTATGATGGGATCCTTGGCAATCTCATATAAGCGATCATGCCTCTTATAAGTATTATTAGATAGTTACTTGTATTGGATGCGATCACTCTTAAGAAACTGATCAAGACATTCTAATGATTTCATGGGTAGCTTGGTGTACTTGGACTTATCTTTCCATTTGAATTTTGGTTGTGGAGGATTGGATGTGAAAGCACTAGATATTAATGGTTGAGAAGTTATGATAGTAACCTTGGGTTGTGTTGTCTTTGATCCCTATGTCATCTTTGGTTATTTGGCCATTATGGCCATGGCCGCATGAGTTTATTTTCCCTCATTTCTATACCTTCTCATGTGTTGCTTCTTATATGCTATACAAGTTGGATCATTACTACCTTTTGTGGCATCTTCAATGTTTTTGGTATGGGAAAATGATTGACTAATTGACCAAGGGTCTAAATAGTAAAGCTTGGACTTGATGAAATCATTAACCATCCTCTTCAAAATGGCTAAAAGATGCATTTTAGAGATGGGTTTAGGGATTTCATTAAGAATAGCATTCCATCTCTCTATGAACTTTTGGATAGGTTCAAGGGGCCCTTGTTTGACTTTTATAAGTTGATCTAATGTTGTATTAGGCTTCAAGTTATACTTGAAGTGGTTAACAAATTGTGTAACCAAGTCATTTAGAGAAACAATGGAGCCTTTGGATAGCGCATGATACTAGTCTAAGGCTTTTCTAGCTGGGAAAAATGTGCATCATTGTATGCAACCAAAATTGTAACAATAGGCACTTAGAATAGAAAGTAATAAGATGAGCGTTAGGATCATCCTCATCATTGTATTTGGTAAAGTGGAGGATTAGAATGCTCATAGGAAGAGTTATCTACAAAATGATAGGGATGATGGGATCATCTTGATAAAAGCTCATATTCTTTACCATCTATGTGGTGTTAGATTTAAGTTTTTGTAGCTCTTAGGTGAGGTCTTGGATCATTTGAAAGGCTTGATCTAGATCTTGGGATGCTCTTGTAGGGTACGATGTTTGTACTAATGGTTGGGAAGAAGGGTGAATGGCTTAAGGCCATGCAATCAACATTGGTATAGACTAGAGAGGTTGTGTGATCACTATCATATTGGGGTTGAATAGGGAAAATGATGTTTCAACTAGAACATGTGGAATGAAGGGAACAAAGGGGTTATGAAGGGCTTATGAGACTTGGAGTCCTAAAGAGGAGCCCACTAGGGTGACAAAAGGAGGTGGTATGGAAAATACCATTGGTGATGGTTGAATGGAATGAGATTATCTAGCAAAAGACATTAATGTAAATAGGAAGATAGAGTGGAAATTTGGTTGAGACTGATGCATTATGGTAGAATGGTTGAGTGATGAAAAGACATAAATAATGCAAGGTCAAGTTATTATACAAATATGACAAAGGCTTTAATATTTTAGACAACATGTGAAGCTCCCAACATGTGAGACTCCCAACGTGTGAGACTTCCAATATGTGAAACTTCCAATTTGGGAGTGCAACTTGTAAGGCTATAGCCTATGCAGCTATAGTGTGTGAATGTTGCAGCTTGTGACACTAGAGCTTGTGAAGCTATAACATGTGAGAGTTATAGCTTGTGAAGCTAGAGCTTATAAAGCTATAGTATGTGAGTGTAAAAATTAGGAAAATAACATACACTACAATTGTAAGGATAAAATTTTTTAATATTTAAATTTTTTTTGATAAAGTTAAGAAAAATGCAAATAGGCATTATCATATGTAGAGAGGAAAACTACAAACTACAAACATAGGAAAAAAAGAGAGCAGTGTGCGCTACAATTGTGAAAGTCAATCTTTTAAGTGGGGTAGAACTATGTATTACAATAACAAAAATTAAATTTTAAGTTGTAAGGTGCAAGGAGCAGGGAAAATACTGCACATTGAAATTGTAAGAAAATAGTCATAGAAAAATTTTGTTTTAATTTTCATAAGTACTGTAAGAAACTAGCTATGATGTCATCTGTTGGGATTGCAGGAAATCCAAAACAATTTTTAATATGTTAAACACACTAATGGGAAAAGGAAAAAATAGATAGATAATTTGCAAATGAATTTTTGGTTTAAGAAGTTAGGCAGAGGTCCTTCTTCTAACATAAAAAAATCGTAACTTTGGTGCTAAAAAATTGAAGATCTTAGCATGGAATAGTTTTGAACCCAAGATCCATAGGCCTTCAAAGAATCTAAGGTGCCTTAAATAGTCTTGTCAATTTCTTAAGAACTTTGAGAATCTATTACCAAGATGAAATATGGATGAAAACAAGCAAGAAAATGTGTAACAAATAGAGCCAACACAGAAATATAATTGCAAGAAATAATAAAAATATCACAAAACACTGCAAATAGTGTATATTAATTTTGAAACAAATACAAGGTAAGAGAGCAAAAAATGTGGAATTGTAATCATTTCATGGATTTTTGCAAGGATGGGTGACAATAATTTGGCTTGTGGGTGAGCGTGCATATGTCCCATAGTCCTTCCAAGTGCATCTAATTTGCTTGATCTTGGGATTGTAATAGGGTCCTTGACACTTCTAATGATTTGCATTGGATAATGGCTCTAGACTTTCAACTCTCTGTGCTCAAAAAGTTTGAAGTTTTGGAAGAGTTTCAAATGATCCAAAAGTCCTCAAAATGATGAAAATTTTGGTTCAAATAGGTTATGAATTTGCCGATTCTTTGCTAACTTGATTCTAAAGTTTTTTTTTTTCTGGAAATTTCCTACCATGTTTTCAATACTTTTGATGGTTGAAATTTATAACATGTGAACTACCAACGTTTTTTATCTTTTCAACTTGGAATTATAGTGTATTTGGCACTTTTCACCACCCAAAATTGCAGCATATGGGTTGCTAATGTGTGAGACTTTTTCTACAATATTTGATGGTGTTTTGGATTTTTTGCTTTTATACACTAGCCTAATAAAATTCATAGCCTATGAACTATGAACTTTATTTTACATGAAAAATGAATCTAAGATTTTTTTCGAAAAATGGCCATAGTTTATAATTTTGATGGGAAAACAAGGTAATTATTTCTATCTTTGAATTCCTATCAAATTATAATGTAGATTTTGGACACCAAGCTCTTTGTTCATAACATGAATTTTTTGAGGTGCTTCAAGTTTTAGCCCTAGTGTTAAACTTAGCTTCAATATTTTTTCTTCATCTTAGTGAGTTATAATTAAGATCTTTGTAAGGATATCTTTAGTTATATCATTGACTTCTAGGTATACATCTTTCACTAGGTGATCAGGCCATTCAAATGGGTTTTTAATCATTGATATGTACTTTTGGAGATTAATGGGCTGCAATTCTAGATGATTTTGATCTACATGCCTAACAACATCACCATTGGACCCATAAAGATGTAATGGTTAACTTGGTTATTACCATAACTTCATCTATAATCGTATACACAATAGAGAATAAGAATAGGTCATGTGGCCACTAAGTTACATGGTTAAATTTGCAAACAAGTAAACTATTTTTTATAATAGGAGACATAACAATTAAGGAGTTCGCTATAGTGCTTGACTACAAGGAAAAGCAACTAGGAGATCATAAATTTGGTTTATGAAGATGAATCACACTAAGTAGTGCAAAAATAGTGTGTGGGAAGATTTACACTATCTAGTATGAATGAACTATGAAGAAGGACTTATGTTGCTTAGTCTAAATGCAATATGAAATGTAAGTATGCTGTGTAGCATAAATATAGTGTGAATCATATAAACTCGGCTTGAAATAAGAATTACACAATGCAGTGTGATTGTGGCATAAAATAAAAATTACACCATACATCATAAAAGATGACATGAAACAAGGATTACATTACTTAGTATATTTTTGGTGTAAAGGTTAGGATAGTTTAGCTAGCATAAGCATGTCACAAGCTCCTTGTGAAACATACACTCAACATAATCAATGTAAGGAGGATGTACAAGGGCAAAAGGGATTAGCTAAGCTATTGTTCTCATTATCACCTTCCAAGAAACAAAAGCATAGATAGTGACTTTTCATAGCAATGTTGAGTAGCAAGGTATGTGCTAATAGAGTAATGGAGGAAGCACATGTGACAGAGGAGATGGTGCAGGGGATCTTACCAGATCTTTGACTAGTGGCCCATCTATAGCGTCATCCTTCAAGTTCTTTTACATTTTTTTATCTTTTAATTTATCCCACTATTATCTAATACACACAACAATTATTGAGAGTGCAAACATATGTAAGCAACTAAACAAAATCAACTAACCATACAAAACTGGGTAAATAAAGTAAACAAGGATACAAGCTACATAAGTAAACAAATAGATAGTAATCAAGGTTACGAAGTTAGCTTAGCTTCACAATTATTTTTGAATCTTCGCTAGACAAGAAACATTTTTGGGAGTGATGCTATATTCACTATTGCCTTTCTTCACTATGTCAAAAGGCATATGATTCCATGCTTTATCCAAGGGACATAGGCTAGGCTATTGTGCATTCTTGATTTTGGTGATAGGCTTGTTAACAACATCAAGATTCTTACCAGGCTATTATAGGAATTCTATGTCTAAGTCTTCTTCAAGATCAACATTATTAACTAAGAGGGTGGTCATGTTGTCACCATGGATAATAACTTTGCCACCTTCATAAAGAAGGTGAATCTCCTAATGAATGAATAAAGATACAATATATAACTTTGTTGGAAAATCTTCCCTAAGATTAGGTTGAAACTAGGTGTTTCTTCGACCACTAAGAAAATAGCTGATATGATGAATTGTTCCCTAGCCATGAAATCTAACATGAGAGAACCTTATACTACTACTTGATAACTATTAAAGGATTGAAGTGTGGAAGTATAGGTCTCTTGAATGTTATGTGTCAAGCTTAAGCAATTGATAATGAGAAATGAGATGACATTCCCATCATCGACATAAACATGATTCACTTTGTATTGCTCGATGCATATGGTAACAAAATGAAGAGCACAAAACATCTTACCATTTTAAGGATTAGTCTTGACCTCACTATTATAGAAGGTGAGAGTCATCTTCTCAACCTTGTCTCTAGCATGTGATGGTACAATAACTAAATGGCTTGCTTCCTTGTCAATGGGAATGTCACTATTCATAGGGATTAAAGCTAGGAGCTTGATTAGAGTACTACACTGGGCTTATGTAGTCATGATCGGATCATAGAGGCTCAAAAAAGTGTAATTTTATTTAAGGGATTGCTTAACTTGCTTCATAGTTGTAAGGAAGTCCCTATCATTTGCCTGTGATTTATTAAGTGTGGAAGTTTAAACTTCCTCTATCTTTCCAATCATCTTAGTCTCATATTTTCATGGAGGTCACTTGGATTGCATAGTCATCTCTACACTAACCATTTCATTTGGGCTACTTGTTGATACATCTTATTTCAACTGGTTCATTCATATAGATGTCATAAGCATGGACATAAGGTGACCTACCTATTTCAATTTCTTTCTCAATTGTAAAGCTTTTATACATTTGGTTGGTGGTTCGGTTGGAGCTAGCTTCTTAGGTTATCATCATGATAAAATTTTAACGGTTGAGGGAGATAAGAATGGTGCTAATGTGTTGGCCACCATAGAAGGATTGTGGCTACTTATCATGATATGTATTTTTAATACTTTGATGAAAAATGGCTCCTTCGCTTTGGAAGGATTAACAATGTTTTGTTTAGATTATGATCTTGTTGGTACTGATGATGGAACATGTATAACAAAAGGTTTCATATGGATTGAAGGTAATGGTACTTGCATGATGAAGGATGCTCTAGGCTCTAGATTTTAAGGCTGAGTGCTAACTGAGGAGAACCTAATTACAAATAGTTCTATAGGACTAGACTGATTACATACTGTGAATGAGATTAATGTATAAGGATTATTGTTGGTGTTTAGAGGGTCTTGAAATATTTTTATAACCTAGCTTTGTGGCCTCATAGGAGTGGATTTATCCAATACCAACTCACCACTATCAATCATTCTTTGAAGGTAGTTTTTAAGGGCTAAATAGAAATCAATTTCATAATCTAGTAACTGATGATACTAGAAAAACTTATCAAGAAATAAATACTTAGGCAACTGAGGGTTATCTTTGGTAACTAAGATTGGGTCTTAGGCAATTTTACAAAGATGGTTATGCTTTTTCCTAGCATTCTTAGATAATTGCTTACACTATATATAGTTACTTTTGAATAATTTTTGAAGTAGTTTGAAAGGTTTTATAGGAAACTTGGTATATTTGGATCATTTTTTTCACACAAAGTTAGGCCACAATTCTTAAGTAGAAGAATAGGATGTTGACATATGCATAGGAAAAAAAGGGGATAGATGGTTGTGATTGTCCTTGCTGTATTAGATGTAGTGGCTAACTTTCTTATTTCACATCCTTTGCAAGAGTGTCCATAGTTGCTTATGTTTATTATTGTTTAAATTTATTCTTATCCTTTCTCCTATGTTGGTTTTTATATGTTATATATGTAAGGCTATTATTGGCTTCAACCATCTTTTTGATGTTTTTTATTTATGAGAAGCCTTGGCTTAGCATTTGTAGATTTAGATAGTAGACATTAGACTTCATAAATTCATTAACTTCTCCTTTAAATATGGCTAATAGATGTGTCTCATAAGTTGGTTTATAGATTTCATTCAAGGTGGAATTCCATTGCTAGATAAACTTTTAGACAAGCTTAAGGGATATTTTTTTGACCTTCATGAGTTGGTCTAATGTGGTATCAGGTTTCATATTGTACTTGAAATGGTTCATAAATTGGGAAATAAGATTATCGAAGCTTTTCCTATGCGTGACATTGAGACTGCCTACAAGATAGTGTGTGGCCAGGATTGTAATAATAGACATTCTAACTAGAAGGTAGTTAGATGTGCATTAGGATCACTTTCATCATTGTATTTAATGAAGTTAGGGATTGAAATGTTGGTTGGTAAGGTTATGGTATGGCAACACTAATAGAATTATTTTAGTAAAAGTACATTACTTTAACATTTTATGATGTGCTCGCATTAAACCTCCACAACTTCTTTGATAGGTCCTTTATCATTTGAAACATCTAATATAAACTTTAAGGGTCTATAGGGTAAGCTAGAGGTAAATGTGTAGATGTTAGGAGCAAAATCAACATAGGATGCATGGCTACAGTTAGATGAGAAGTAAACAATAAAAATGAGAATTGTAAAGGGACTTATTATTATGAAGATGAGGATGTAAAGATTATGATGGGTTGATGATGAGATGGAGGAGGTGGTTGAGGATGTTGGGCTAACTGTGATGTACCTATTATAGGGGGAACCAAAGTCATAGAGGTAAACATAGGAATGACATGTACATGGCTAGATGATTAAGTTATGGAAGAAGTAGATGGAACCTTAGATGTGACTACTATAGATTATGAGGAATTAACAAAAAAATATTTAGGAATAGCAACTTGTAGAATCTTCTTAAGGTTAGGGTCAACTTCAAAGAAGCTTCTAGATTCTACCACATCCTCTTGATTTGGTTTTGAACCTACTTCATTTTGCACTATATCTTCTTTGTCAACATCAATTAACTAGCCTAACATGTTTACATAAAACTTGGTAAGCCTAACTAGGCCATACAAATAAGGTATGTATTCCTTTCCATTTCAATAGACTATCTCGAATTAATGTTTGGATTTGAGTTTCTTTTGTAGTATGTGCAAGCCTACTTATATCTTAGCATAGATGAAGTTATAATAATATTTAGTGATGTGAGAGAAAATGGGACTTTGGACTAAATACTTGAGAGATTGGCAGTGTTTGATAATTGTCAGTCCTTAGATTCATACATGTAAGTAGAGTCCTAATTGTTGGCCATATTGATGATGTTCTATGGTAAGACAGTCAATGAAAAGGATGTGAATAGGTTAAACCTAGCAGGTCGATAATTGGCTCAGTGTAAGCATTACAATATATAATGTAGTTACTACAGTAGATAAACTTAGCACTATTCAAGAGGCAAAATATTTCATGTAATTTTATGAGTGTAATTGTTGGTAGCTTAAAATTAAGCTAGGCATTCTTCATGGTAAATAGTAGTGTAAATGAGCTTTAATGAAAATGAGAATGATAGTGTAATTGGAAGTTATGCTATATACATTGTAAGCACTAAGCTTGTAATCAAAATTTTCCAAAGAGAGTAGGAGCGAGAAAATAGAAGTGCAGGTTTTACACTAAGCAAAAAATGCAAACAAAGATAAAGATAAAAAAATGAGGTTATAAGCTACACATTGATGACAATAAGAGGAAGAATGTTAGGCCATTCTTCTAGTGCCAAACTATAGTATTAGGAAGAATCAGGTGTTGGACGAACAAGGATCCCTATGTGCTATAGTTTAACCCTAGAATCCATGGGTTATAGAACAAATATAGGGCACCTTAGACAGTCTTGTACAAAGCTCAATTACCTAAGGACTTACAGATTTGTAACATGCATGGGTAATAAACACATAAAATATTATATACAGGAAAATGTACTAGGTTTGCTAGATCTACAAGATCTAGATTGTAAAACATGAGAACGAAGGTAGAAAACCTAAAGTAATAACTAAAATGCTACAAGCTTGTGTTAAAATAAAAAATAGAGGTTCAAAAAGATTACAAGCTACTTTGTGCTATACTACTTTCTTCTTCAACCCTCCTCCCCCTCTTCTCCCC
>MNCI01032578.1:0-27525 GCA_015680685.1 Gnetum montanum | reverse complement strand
CCACCCCCCCCCCCCCCCCCTCCTCCAAAAAAAAAAAATGAAGTAGATTCCTTAAGGATGTTAGTCTATCAACTTTTATAGGCTTGAGATATGTTGTTTCACGTGGGATGGTGTACAACACAATTGGAAAATTGGCTACATTAATCATCTTAGTTTGTTTCCTATGAAACAAATAATCTATGAGATGATCTTACTTCTAAAAGAATATTATGATACTTGATAACTATCCTTAGATTTCTAGTCACAATGTAAACCATAGCGTATTTTATATTTATGTTGCATAAAAATTTCACAATGTACCCATATTAGGGTAATATAATATTATAATATGGGCTTCATGGAACAAGACTTATATAAGAAGAATTTGGAGGTCTTTTGATATATCAAATTTCAACTCAAAGTTAACATCAAACTTCCTCATTGGTGGTTCCAAAGAATTGTTTTAAGGTGTTTCATTTAGGATGATTTTTGCTTCATTCAAATTTCGTAGGATCAATGCATAAAGAGTGGTTTTTGGGGAGGGGGTGCATGACTATCCTATGTTAGTGTAGGGATGTTGATGCATCCTAATGGCAAGCCTAGTTTACCTATCTTTACCTTGTGTGTATCTAGGGTTAGTTCAGGTTGTGTTAATGAGTTGCTTTTGACATCTAGGCATTAACTCCTTTCATTACTGTGTGAAAATTTGAAATAAGATCTCAAACTTAAGAATTTTATTCTGATGTTTTTATTTGTGTGATATCCCATCCCCATATGTCATGGAAAACATCAAATATACATTATATTAGACATTATGCATAATAAGACAATATACCAAATGTGACATGTATGTAACATTCAACATTATGTGTACAAGAAATTACAAAGAAAGTACAAAAAGAGAAAGAAAAGAATGCTTTATTAATATAGAATGAAGTATTCAAATCATGGTCTGAGAGTATTCTTTGGGGTTTTCTTCCTTTGGAATTTATCCCTTAGAGGCAATCTAACACTACCACCACAGTTAGGCCTATTACCCAACCAAAAGGGATGGCCAGTCCACTTTCTGTCCCACTTCACCTAGCTCTTGTGACTTGCCTGTGCTGGCTTTGCCATTGCATGTCTGGCATGACCTCTAAGCTTGGGTATAAATGCCTCAGGTTAAAACCCCAAAGGTTACCTCAAGAGACACGTATGTTATTACAACATGCCCTTCGGGTCTTAATTACAACTACTTTTCAGGTCTTGTTACGATAACAATAATACTTGTTATGAAGGGACACCATCTTTATTAGGCAAAAACATCATTTGGGAATGGGCATGTGATAATCTACCTCTCTTAGGTTTTGTTCATTCTCAAACGAGTTTACATTCACTATTATTTTCTAACTCCAATGCTTCTGTTATGATCCTATGCTCCAATAATTTGATTTCTCCTTTGAATTGAAGTTGTTTCTTGCTTATTTTATGAACAAAATATGTATGGGAAGAGTTTACGAGTATTAAATATTCCTTTATTATTATTTACCTCATTATCTAAGATAATGATAAGAGGTGAATTAAAGATCTACCATCCACCAATCACTAGTCCTAACTAGGGTTACACCAAATGCAACTCATATCTAGTTACCCAAATGAAGGCAAGGAAAATTCTTTTATTTTCAACTTCCACTACCTTGGATATTTTACTTATCTAATTAAGATATAAATTAAACAATGAATAAAATAATAATATTATAAATAAAAGCAAGTGTAAGATACTTTCTAATCTTGATCAATCTTATGCATTGATGGAAGTAATTGTAATTTTGCCATAAGTGGTATATGATTAGATGGTCTTGTTCAGGATGGCAAAGCTTGATCTTGATTCTTCTCCACTTCTTCTTTAGAGATTAACTCTAGTAACTTGGTAACTTGGAAGAATCAAACATCATACCAAATATAATCCAAAGTCTCAATGAATAATGTTGTTGATTCATCCTTGTTAATCATAGTAGAGTAATTGATAAACTATGGTTCTTGATGAGTACTATCTATCAACATCATCTATTTTTTAATTTTGGAATCTCATTTATATATTCAAGATTCAAAGTAACTAGAATATACACTGGCTAATGGAATTTCATGTTGAATTGATGGAAACACATTTTACCAATCAGGTTTATCTTCCAAGGATTCCTTTACACATCCATATTTTAAGAATTAATAAACATCACTTCCAAATTTTGCATTGAAATCTCCATAGAGGAAAATTAGCACTATATCAGTATAACTTAGTAATAACCTATTCTTCAAACTTTCTTCTATTTGCTTAATCAAGTATGTGACCATGCATACACATCTTTCTGATAGATGGACTTTTAGAATCACTGCCAAGGCTATGTGATTTTTTCAAAAATCTTGATTGTTCTTTCTTTCCCATTACTTTAAGTTTTGAAATTTCAAAAATCATATTTTCTAAACTCCATTCAAATCTTTGTACTAATTCAAGCTTGGCTTCTTTATAAAAAATCGCACAATCATCCATGTTGTGATTTCTATAATAGGATAATCTATATGGCTTAAAAGAAGAGCTTATAGAAGAACCTTTTGCTTATAAATTCCTTTGTATCCCATGTTTTCCAAATTTGGTTGGAATTGATATAGAAATTCCCATGAAAAGACTTCTTATAGGCATAAAACATCAGCATCCAAATCTTGTAACTCTAATAAAATGCATGGATATCAATAGTTATGCCAATTGAAGGCCCATGGTAGACCTAGAGGTTGTTGTTTCTCACTCACTAAGGATCTTCCAAGCATGTTTTATGCTGCAACTTTCATTCTCATTCTTGGATTTTCCTCTGAATCATGTCCTTTTATAGGTATCATACATCTTATTGAAATAATACTTTGAGTCTCCATGTTGTTTAACCATATGTTTTAGTTATAAGACAAATTGATATACATTATTGAAGATTTTTCTATCTCATCAACTAATTATTAACTAATACATCAATTGATTCCCTAACTAGTCATTAATTGAATTGATATTGATACATCATTACTACATTATCTAATTTTAGCAATATATAACTACATCATCTAATTTTTGTAATATAATTATATCATCTTAATAACCTTTCTAACCCCCTTAAAGACACTAACTCCAACAATGTACCTAATGACATGCCATAGGGATCTTAAGGCTATCTACAAAGGTTATTTTCCCAACGAGGCATGATTAGTTATCCTCATGTTGTCAACTTTTAAGGTGTGATTTCATGATATCATCAAATTATTGAGTACCTAGATAATAAAGCTAACCTTGGCATTAAGTTTAGAAGGGTGAAAAATGTTGGAGATAACTATTCATATGTTGAAAAAGGACATCATATGCTCAAGTTATGCTAAAATTAAATTTTTGAAAATGTTGGGGTACTATGTTGGGAAAGGAATGAAAACTAACTTTTTGAATTCCTTGGGATGGAGCTGACTTCACCATTGTGTTCAAAAGGTTGAAATCTATAGGAAATAACTCTTCATTTGTCGAAAAAGGTTTCCTAAATTAAAAGTTATGGCTTTTGGAATTTTAAGACATTTGGCACAAAAAATGAGACTTTCTGAGAGGTCATCCATCCCAATACTACTCTACAATGAGTGTACTTAATTACAAAATTCTTATTTTACTCAAATTCTATTTTTAAAAATTATTTTCACACATTCTAATTTTAAAATTTTCATCTATTGACAAAGAACTTTTCCATCATGATGATAGGTCATCAAACCTCATGGATGTTGGGATGGGCTATTATGAACGACATCGTTGGTACTTATGGTGCTCATGATAGGTTGTTATGAATAGTGACATTGGTGCCCATGGTTCTTGGGATGGACCATTATGAATGGTGCCATTGGTGTTCACGATGGATCATTATGAATGGTGTCGTCGATGCCTTGGATGGGCTATTATGAACAACATTGTTAGTGTTTGTAGTGACTAAGATGAGCCATTATGAATAGCACTATCAATGCCCACGATGCCTACAATGGACCATTATGAATGGTACCATTGATGCTTGTAATGAGACATTATGATCGATGCCATCAATGGTGTGTGGTGTTGATAGAGGTAGTGTGGGGCAAGGCAAAGGTAATGCATAGTAAAAGTAGGCACCAAAAGGGTTTTGACATGGCAAGCACCATGAGGAATGTGCAGCAGGAGCAACATGATGCAATGAGCAACCATAGTGTAGTGCGAGGGTTTGTAGTGGCATAGTACAGATAGTGGTGAGCTACAGGAACAATTGATGGTGGGTAGTAGACATAGAGGGAAAATAGCATGGGTTGTAACACTCCTAAAACAAGGGTTGTGCTATGCTTAAAGGGGTAGTGTGGCCCTTGTAGGGCCTACGCAACTCCATTTGGGTCAATGCAGCCTATGCAGGACCTACATGGCTTATAAAGTCAATGTAGCCTACAAGGTTTGCCTAGCTCTTGCTAAGCCTACATGGCCCTTTGCAGGCCAACACGACATGTGATTTCATTTTTAATATATATTTTTATTTTTTATATTTTATTATATATATTATATTTTTTTTATTTTAAATAAAAAATTTCTAGATATGAGATTGAACTTGCAACCTCTTGCTTCTATCTCCCCCATCCTTTTTTTGAATAATTAATAATAACTTAATAATTTACTATTATTAAATACACTCAAAACTTTAAACATTGATATCTTTCAAAATGTAACTCTGATCAAGATGCAATTTATATCGTTGGAATTGTCTCAATGAGTACTATGCATTGGACATAGTATTAAGGGTTAAAAAAAAGTTGGATTTTCAATATTTTAAAAGCTTCAAACTAGCTTGTTCTACTAAAATTATATTACCAAGTTGATATATGAAAGATATAATGACTTATAAATGACTCTAAGTTTCTTAGGATGATTAGTTTCAACAAAAAAAAGATCAATTTAGGTCATGGTTATTGATGTTTTTTTGGAAAAAACTTAACAATGGTCTTAATCAATTAATATTTATTGCATTAAGATGGGTAAGAGTTACCTAGACTAGTGTATTCTTGTCTTACTAGCATCTCTTTCAATTGATGAATCTTGATGGGATGTAACCTAATCTTCATTGATCAATTATATCCATGAAAGCATTTTATTGTTTAGTGATCCATGATTCTTTTTAGTTCATGGCTTTGTGATTCATCATTAGGTTGTAGTCAACCCATGATTTTGAATGGCCCTTGGGTCATGGTTTGCTCTGATACCAGTTGTGACATTTTGTCCCCGAATGTCATGGCAAATGTCAAATATACATTATATTAGACATTATGTGTATTAAGATAATATATCAAATGTAAAATATATGCAACATTCAACATTATGTGAGAAAGAAAAGAATGCTTTATTGATATAAAATAGAGTATTTGAATCATGCTCTTAAGAGTATTCCTTAGGGTTTTCTTCCTTTGGCATCTATCCCTTAGAGGCAATCTAGCACTACCACCATGGTTAGGCCTATTATGTAGCCAAAAGGGATGGCCAAACCACTTTCTATCTTACTTCATCCAGCTCCTATGACTTGCGTGTACTGGCTCTACCACTCCATGTCTAGCACGAGCTCTAAGCTTTGGTATAAATGCCTTAGGTCAAACCCCCAAAGGTTATCTCAAGAGATACATTTGTTATTACAACATGCCCTTTTGGCTCTTAATTACAATTGCTTTTTGAGTCTTGTTACGATAACAATAATACTTGTTATGAAGAGGCACCATCTTTATTAGGTAGCATCATCATTTGGAAATGGGGATGTGATAATTTGGCTTTTGACATTTGGTTTTGTATGAAAATATTTTTTCCTTTGGGTAAGTTAATTTTCTTTTCTATTTTATGTGTGTTTAAGTCATCACTTTCAAAAGTACAAATAGACTCTATTAGATTACTATCATGCTTATGTAGCCTAGGATCATTTGGTCAATGCATAGTTAAGTATTTGTGTGGTGAATCAAGCTTATAGTTCCCCATTATTTTATCATCATTGTCTTAAATATTAAAATACCAAAACACTCATAAAACATTAAAACAATAAAAATATTTATTTGGATATGATTTTCTTAAGTTGTGATGATTCAACCTTATCCAAGGAGGTCATAACTGTATGGCATGATGTTGGCCCATCAAGGTTGCGATTAAGATCCATTTTCATTTGCATTTCATGTGTCGTGTTACACCTATTTGAGTAGGGATTGCAACATAAGCATTGCACCTATCCCTAGGAGGGATTGCAATGCATGTATATTTATTACTATTTTATTTCCTATAACTGTAAAAAATTATAAAATATAAAATTATAAATATTTTCTTTATCTTCCATCATGATGACATGGGTTTCTAATTATATTTTATGTATTATAATCTATTTTAATTTTCTTGAGTGCAACAATATACACAAGTGTTTTTAGCAATCCACTTAACATTGTTCTAGAAGCTTATGACCAAATTACACTATGGTGTGTATGATATATTCTATTGGTATAAAACTAATAAGATCCCTATCATCAACATCATTTCCATGGATGACATTGGTGAAATGCTTGGAAATACTTGTACATTCTCAATTTTATTAACATTTATTCAAATTAAGTGTATGTTTCTTAGTGTTGTGTATAGGTTGTGAACATAAACAAGATGGTAGATAGCACTAAGATCCCATCAAAGATCTCTAGAAAGACTCCAATAAGATGAAGGACTTTTGTTACCTTTGAGCATTCAAAGGATGTGATCCTTCCACTAGTTGTGCTAGATTATTAACAAGATAAGCAAGGAAGATATAAAGACACTTATGGATAGTTCTCTAGTGATCTAGTCATGGTTGCACCAAATGATCTTAAAGATTCCCTAAACAACACAGGGCTAAAGCATAAACATACATCATATAAAGCTCATTAATCTATGTATGATGAATATGATTATTTATACATGGAAGATCTTCAGGATCAAATGATAATGGAAGAGACTAGCCATAGTTTTTCATATGATCATTAAGTTGAAGAGTAGGAAGCTAGAGTAGATAAGAAGGGCAAAGGGTCACTCTGCCATGCAGGCTCATAGTTAGATTTTGTTAACTAAGGTGAAACTTAAATCCAAAATGATGATCTTCTTTCTAAGATCTAGCATTTGCATTGTTCTAGATCCTATAGTGGTAATGATGATTCCCTTTTGTTTGACTAAGGTATTTATCATGAGTTAACTAAAGCTGTACACATTTAAAGGAAGCATATTCATGATAGTAGAATCAAATAAATTAATGTGATTAATGTACCAACGTATAGAGAATATACCAGTAATGATCCTTAGCTTCACATGTAAGCATTTAACAATGCTTGCTATCTCCAAGGGATCCTGAGTGATTAGTTGAAGTTATGGTTATTCCATCACATCTTCATCAAACATGTTTGAACCTTGGAAAAATCCTTAACCTCTAGATCAATTTAGAGATGGAAAGATATGGTTAGAATCTTCTATGAAAAATGTTAGGCCTATGTATTAATTTCAAACATATGAAAGAAAATGGCTAAATTGAGATAAGGAGTCCATGAACCTCTTTACATAATCATGAAGAGACATGAAAACTACTCATCATTGCCCAAACCATGATTTTAAACAAAGATGGCAATTAATTCATATTGTAGAAGGACTAAAGTAGGAAACAAAATAACATGTAACCATGTACACGATGGGCTAGATGTACAAAAAGTCCATGAACAAAATCAAAGTGCTCTTAAATACCATCACTAGCATGAAAGGCAAGTGGCAGAAGTGATAGTTAGCTAAGAAGTATAATTGCAATCCAATGCATAGATAGAAGGCTAAAACCATTGAAGGTACTACTAAATCTTCCATTGTATCAAGTTCATGGTGCAAGGTCATGTCAAAATCAACAAGATTTTGATAGACTTATATCACAAAGTGGACTACATTTATGACATGATGGATGATAAGATGATGACTAATCTTAAGGATATTAAGGATAAGATGGTTGAAGCTACAACCAAGGCTATGGTATCATATAAACATCAAAAGAGGTATGATGATAAGGGTAAAGGTAAGCTCTTTCATTCTATGAGCATTCAAGAAGATTTGAATGAGGCTTCCTAATCCTTTAATGATGATGGTCCCTGCAAATAATGTGCAAAAGCTCATGATTCATAGTGGTGTCTAGTCATGACTTACATGATTGGTGAGATGGAATGATTTAGGATGCCTTTGAACCTAAGATTTGTTAAAATGCAAACAAGAAGGATCATGTACCTATCCCATTGGTACCTATCCATAGCCCATGTAACAGTGTCAATAGTGAGAAGCTCTAAATTCGTGAGGTGTTGCTCCATGGAATCTTGCAATCCCTATGCAACAATATATGATACCTCCCATCAAGGACCATGTACCTTGGTTATTCATACTATCTTGGTGGTACCTATCCATAGCCCATGTAGTAGTACCAATAGTGGAAAAGCTCTAAATTCATGAGGTGTTGCTCCATGGAATCTTGCAACCCCTATGCAACAACATATGACACATCCCATCAATCCCTACTTGCATGGTGCATAAGAAAATGCTTATCAATCTCCATAGATGATATCTCAAAAGTACTTGCTTGTTTTAAGAAATCCTACTAACCAAGCTTCCCAACAATAACAAAAGTAGCTTCTACTCTCTAGTCCCATGCAAGGTGGAATACCTAGCCAACCATAGCTAAGGAAAGCTAAATCATGTACTATTGCCTCCTATAATAATCCTTCTTCCATCTATGTATAGGCAATATTATCAATCTCCTATTTATTTGGTTATGAGAGAAAGTTTGAGATCTCATAGTAGGAAATTCTATCATAAGTGTAGATATTAGAATTGTAAGACCTAATTTGCATCATCCTCCCCACAAGGTGGAGAGAAAAATTATTCATGCTAGATATACATTCACATTTAGGAGGTCTTGACGAAATGCCTTGGTCATAACCAAAGTGCAATGTCTCTTTCAGGGGTAAGTTTCACAACTATTTCTAGTAGAGGTAACAAGATGATACCTAATGGTGAGCTTATTACCATTTCCATATCTAGAATGGCTTCGCAGGTAGTCAAAGAAAAATATTTTCCCCAAAAATGATTAGATCCTAGTAGTCCCATGGTAGAATTGATGAAAAGGATCATTGCCTAGCTCTTTGTGACTTTGGTTTGGGAGTTAATCTAATCTCATTACAATAGTACCTTGATTAGGAGCTTTCTTCTATTAAGCATACCAACATTTAATTAGCACTGGTGGACCAATCCTATGCATACCTCATGGGATATGTATGTAATGTGATGAATTTTGTTGCAAGTTGGTCATATCCCACTAATTTCTTAGTGACTAAGTTAGAAGACAAGGTCGAAGAGGATTTGTTTGTTATCATGGAAAGAGTTTGGTTGAGCATTGCTGATGCTAGGTTGGTCTTCCAAGACTTTCATCTCAAAATTGGTAAAAGAGATGAGACTAAAAGGATGAATTACAAGAAAATGCATTGTGAATCTTTCTAGTCTTGTTGAACCATGCACATGTACCATTCAAGTGAGCTAGATAGAAGACTTGATGGGTAACACCTGGTGTATCATAATGAATATATTTCATCTCTAAGCATGCCTAATATTAATTTGATACTTAGAGGCCTTCCATGTGATAGAAATTAATCAATTTTGGGGGAGGAATCCTTCATGTCATGTCAAAATTTTATTTTTATGCTATTTCCATTTTTGTATTAAATAAAGTTGAGGTGTTTAGCTAGAATTTTTGTACTTTTTTTAGCTTAATGAATAATCAATTATGATATTTTATTTTTTAAGAGTATTTTTGTTGTATATGGGAAAATCAATTAATATGCTTTATGAATGTTCATCCAATAAGCCAATGGTGGATGGGTAAGTTAAAGATGCAATAAGGATGTGAGAGTGTCAAATGGGTTCAAAGTGGAGCCTTGATTGATGGAATGTCTAGACAACAAATTCATCCATCCATTTTTCTTCTATCCATTACTAGTAAACTATGCTTAGATTCAATGAGGAGCTAGGACTCATACTACAGGTCGTTGAAGCTAATGCTAGTAGAATTATGGGTAGGTGATGGATTCACACATTAGAGTATGAGCTTCAAAATCCTAGAAGATTTTTTTTGTTACTAGTAAGGAAATGGTACATCATTGAGCATCCTTGTGATCACTGAATGAGTCTAATTGATGTGATTAGATCAAGGTTCATGTGTTACCTTGCCTAGTCATCTTGGTAAAATCTCATGATCCTATGTATGTCATGTGGTAAGGGATGAATTCTCGTGTTTGTATAAGTCAAAGACTCTAGGTGGTGATCAAGCATTCCACATTCTCATGATTCTCATGCTTCATCAAAAACCTTCTTCCTAGGATCATCATGTAGAGCCACACTGCTCATGCTACTATGAAGGGTCTCAGAATGGTTGGTAGATGAACAAAAGTCTAATCTCTTCAGGTGGCCACATCTAGGCTTGAACATAGGTCATTGACTTAAGAAACAAGCATCTTACCATCATTCCAAATGATGGTCCTATCAAAAACTATCTTCCAACAAAATGAAAAATAATGATGAATGAATAAAAGAAAAATATAAAAAATAAATGAAAATAAGAAAAAGAAAAAGAAAAAAACTCATAAAATAATAATAATGATGAGAAGAAATGATGTGAAGAGCAATGTATCATTAAGCTTATTAGTCCATGAGAATTGGTATTTTTACCATATGAACCAATCTTATAATTACTCACATCAAAATCACAATTAGTGGCTAAATTGATACCTATGAAAATGTTTCTAATGTTCAATCCATGGTCTAGATCACTTGACTTTCCATAATGTTATAGTCTTAGATAATATTCTACTCATCCCTATCCATGGCCATGAAGGCCTAGAAGTCAATCTCTTAGTGAACTTTGGTTATGCTAATTGCTACTTTCATCCAAATCCCAAATTCTTCTATTCCCAAGATCAACATCATCATTCTTAATACAAGCCTTAACAACATTCGAATATAGATATTTTTTTTATTTGATTATAGTTTTATAATCTTTTTTAGGATGTGGGGCTAGTGAGTGCAACCAAGGAAAAAATGAAAGATTTTTGGTAATGAAAAATTTAGTGAGACTACTATTCATGGTGCATAGATGAATGAAAACCAAACTAGAATCTTGACTTATGGATTATTTTTGGCATGTTCCATTAGTTTAATCTCACCAAACATTGGATTGTGGAACAATTAAGGCTAGATGACATTGGAAGTAGTAGGTGTGACCTTGCACTTGGAAGGAAGACTTGCAAGTTAACCCCTATTGTATGAATGAGTAATGGTGAAAGGATGTAGCAGTGAAACTTTCATGGGATGTAGGACATACTCATGTGCATCATGAGCTAATTAAATGGTCAGGGATTTGATGATCAATTTTTACTTCTCTCTCTTGTTTATTATTCATGATCTATCCCTTTCATTTCATTTCTTTCCATTATTATGTGTGGTAGGATGTTGATTAGGTAAAGCAGAGGATGAGATTTGGTCATTCAAGGGGATTGACTTGCATTTTATCCTAATATCTCACTAGTTGTTGAGAATCCACAGGTGTGTCATCAATAGATTTCACAAGGGTAAGAAAGGCAAGTGTCAGCTATGGGAAGGACCTACCTATGAATCCTTGGAGGATTGACATTGCAAGTAAGTTAAATCTTATCTCTTAGTGATGATGATGGTTACATTGCATAAGGC
The DNA here is from genome assembly GCA_015680685.1 of Gnetum montanum. NCBI lineage: Eukaryota > Viridiplantae > Streptophyta > Gnetopsida > Gnetales > Gnetaceae > Gnetum > Gnetum montanum. Next base: position 15,734 of record MNCI01032578.1, on the reverse strand, counting down.
ACTTGATTGGTCTTCCACTTATGTGAGTGTGAACTTTGTTGTGCCTTAAAATTTGATCATGGTAAACTTTGTTCAATTCATCTTAATTGTGGATGCATTTTATTATTCTTGATGCTCTAATCATTCTACCATTTTTCTAATCCCTATTTTCTAGCTTTTGGTTCATTGAAATTCATAAGTTGATTAACCAACTTAATTCCCATGATTGTAGATGTCACCAAAAGTAAGTTTGCAATACTCATGTTATCTTACTACTTAGATGCTTTATTAGGTTGATTTAGGATAATTCCGACGTGTTGTTGATCTTACCAAAGGCTTTGGTAATAAATGAAGGCAATTTCAAAACTCGAGTAGTCAAGTTTGACATTTTTCCTTATTTGGGAGGGTGTGTTAATGCACCCCTTACATTAGAACAGAAGCATTAATGCCCCTATACTAGTGCACCTCGTACCTCCTACATTAATGGACTAGTATAAAAAGGGAAAGGGGGTCCCCAAACTCATTCTTGTACTTTTCTATTTTAGTTTTTGTTTTCCTATGCTTTCGATTATTCAAAAACAAATAAAACTATGTCAAATTTTCATCTCACCAGTTGGATTAGTGATATTTATGAAAGCATTCTTCTTGGTCTTTCTTATTCTTAGTGTTCTAGTTATGGTTCAAGCCTAGTATCTTGTAACTTGGTCATGAGAAAGATGCACTAATTTGGGTATGTATTTAACATATTTGGTATCTATTTAAATATTTCTACCTTATTTATATTGTGCACATCATGATTCAATAGTTGTGATAATGTTTCTAAAGTGTTTCTAAGAGTTATATTTAACATTATTTTTGTGAGTAATTTTTCTAATGTTAGTATGATGTCTAGGAAACTAAATTTTTAGCAATCTTTATAGATCACCATGTTAGTGCAATTGTGATCCAAGCTCCATAGACCAAGGAGGAATAAGGTTGAGTAATCTCATATATTTGCTTATAGACCCTTACAAGAACCACCAATCCCTGAGGATGAAGGAGAAGAACTTAGATCTTCTAATCTTGAACTTGCAAATCATGCCCTAGATCACCCAGAAGTTGATTGGAAGGTAGGTAGTCACACTCTCAATCTTTGAGTCAAGTGTGTATGCAGCGGAAGGTGATTGAACAAGTGCTAGAGGAGCTAACAAAAAATGATGATGATGAGGATGAAAATGACATCTAAGAAGGCATGGATACACATGATGTTCAATAGTGACTGATCCATAAATACAAGAATTATCACTCATTCCATAAGTTTGGTCCTCCTGAGCTTAAGGAGTCATTGCAGTAAATGGACTTCTATGAGTACATCAACCAGTCCTTCACATTGTACTAGCATGAGATAGAAGAATTCTACTGAAACCTTGCTATAGATAGTACCATGCCTTTTGTTGGTATATTTTTTATGCCTATTTCTATGAGAGTAATCTCTAGGACCATAGAATTTCCAAATGAACTAGTGAACAACTAGTGGCCACAAACCCATAAGACTAAGCCTAAGCTTAGGTTAAAGATCCTATTTAAGGTCTTTGACATGGATAAAGTAAAGATGAAGATATTCAAACTTCCAATAGTTTATAATATCGTATACAAAATTGTTACACATAACATTTTTCCCATCAAACATTCATTAGGTATCTTTACTCATGAGGTAAAATTATTTAACATCATTGGAACAAACCCTAAAGTCATATCATACATCAAAATAACTACAAAAAGTATAAGAAAGTACACTGTATTTCTTGTTTGCTAATATAAGATGTCTTCTTCTCATAGGAGTGATTCTCTGCCCAAGTCTAATGGAGTAAATCAGTAGGTGCCCCAACAATACAAAGTGGTATATGCTCATCCTCCTAAGGATGTACCCAATTTCACCTTCATTGTACACCAAGATAAACAACTATGGTGGCAAGACATAGAAGGAAACATTATGTTGCCACTTGATCAATCCATCCTTGCAATGCTCCAACAAACTCTTATGTAGTTGGGCATCTAAGGGCTTCATGTTGAATATGTTGTGCAGGATAGTAACACTAGGGATCATCATCCCATTGATGCACTACATTTAAGGGATCAACAGCTAGAGCAATGCTATGAAACTAAAAATGGAAAGTGGTCCAATGATTTTCCATTCCTAATGTACCAAAAAGATGGCAGAGAACACTTCTTTAAGGGTTTTCCATACAAAGAGAATCCTCCATTTGACTTTGGTAAAGGAGGCCAAAACTAGAACTTGTAGTCTACAATATATAATCCTGGTTTTGGCAAGAATGAATCCCATGACAAAGGGGGATCCAAGGAGGAGAGTCATGGTAGGGATGCAGATTAGCAGCATGATCATGATCATGCCCACAACCACTAACAAGGGGGTGTCAATCACCATGATGATGTTAGTCCTCCTTCCTCTTCACCTTCGTCATCATCTTCTTCCTCTTCTAGCTGTGAATGCAACTGCGGGGGATGAAATTATGATGGAGATGACTAACAAGACTGAGATGATCATAGGGACCATTGAGCAAGTTAAAATCTAGGGTGTAGGCATTCAAGAGAGGTCCATCACCATGAGAGGAGGGGTAGCAGAGAATATCGTAGGCACCAGGGTCATGGCTATGATAAGCATTTTCTTGCCACTCAAAACATGCTAAACATCATAGATGTGATGAAAATTCCTACAAGGCATGTAATGGATAGCCAAATCAAGAGCCTAGACATGAATAATGTCCCCAAGTTTGAAGGGAAATATAACTCAGATTCACAAAACTATCTTTAGTCCTTTCATGATGCATGTGCCTTGCCAAATGTGGAGAACGATTAGAAAAAGCTTAAGCTATTCCCAAGGACACCCATTAACAAAGCAAAGAGTTGGTACCAGTCCTTAGAACTAGAATTCATTATACAATGGAGTATAATGCTAGAATTTTTCAATGACAAATATCAAACATACTCTCGAGTGTTCAATCTAAGACAATAGATCCAAGGTTGGAAGTAAGGAACACATGAGTCCTTGGATGCCACCATGGACTGATACTATTCTCTATTGCATAGATGTCCTAACCATGATTATTCTGAATAGAAACAACTTCACCATATCATAGATGGGCTTTGATAAGAAATGAGAAAAGCTCTTGGAGTCTATGCCCAAGCATGATTGTCAGAATTAAGAGTCCATCAGATTCAAAGGTTGATTAAGTAGGTAGCAAAAGAAGAAGGAGAGCTGAGGAAATGCAAAAGTGTAGAAGAATACAACTAAGATTCTTCCATTCACAAGATGGAGGTTCAATTATGTGAAAGTGAGGAGGAATCAACAATTGATGATGTGATGAATCAGAAAACCTTACTGATTTAAAAAGTTACCTTTGAAATTTTAGCTAAGGTAGATTTGTTATAAAACTCTATGGATAAAAAATTTCAAGCTATTCTAAAAATTGTTGAAGAGGCCAAAGAACAAAATAGTGATCGTGACTACAGAAGGCAAAAGAAAGATGAACATGCTTATCAAAGGGGTAAGGGCAAAGCTGCTGCAGTAGAAGTTTTGGAGAAAAAATCAGATGATGAAGGTGGGTGTAACATTTGCCATTATGAACATCCTAAGCGATGTTGCCTTATTGTGTTACACTTGCAAGAATTTGGGGTGTATATTCTGAATCTTAGACTAGCAAGAAGACAAGCACCTAAAAGATTGCCTTATCCTCAAGGCATTCCTATGCAGTTGCACCAAAAAAAAGTCAACTATCCAAGTGAAGCTCCACCACAACCATATGAGCAGTTCCAACAATGGTAGTAACCACAATCGTGGGGAATGCCACCACTAAGCTAGTAGTACCCTTACCAGGAATTAGATTCATATGGGTACTATGTTTAGCAACCTATTTCTCCACATGACTCTTCTAGTCATGCCACCTTCCAAGATCACTACTACCCTTTAGAGTATTATAGAACTTATTCTCCATCTATTAGAGAGAAGACCCCACAATTATATTACCCTCCTCATTCTTCTACATATGTTCCTCCATCCTAAACCTAGTTATTGCCTACTCTGTCAATGTAGGGAGAAACTTCTCCTCAGTCGCAACAATGCAATGCAATGAGTGCTATCAACTTATAGCCAGCTCCTTAGCTAAGTGGTTCAGAAACTAGATCATGAAAAAGACCTTTGTTTCAACCCAACAGCCCAACTAAACCCTCATATATACCTACGGTTGATAATCCTACTTCTCCATCTTCCTATGCATCTAATGCATTCAAGTCCCCTTCAAACCAAACACCTTCCAAAGTGCATACCATAATATTAACTCATGTGATAATTGATTAGATAATGGCTATCCACCTTTTTAGGAAACTATATAATCCTAAAAGTTTGCTTATTTACCTTCAAATCATTGAGAATGAGCCTTGTAAGGCTCCTCTAGATTTAGGTTCTTGTGTTAATCTGATTTCCCATGAGATGTATAAAGCCTAGAACTTGCCTGTACTCAAGAAGAGCAACATCGATCTCAAGTTAGTTGATCAGTCCATCACTATTCCCTTAGGGCTAGTGGAGGACATTGTGACCATCGTTTGTGGATGGTCCTACCTCATCGATTTCTTAGTAATCTAAGTGGAAAATTATAAGGGGGACTTTCCAATCATTATGGGAAGGACTTGGTTAAGCACTGTTGATGCACGATTGGAGATCTAAGATCTTTCCCTCAAAATCTCTAAAGAAAATGCATTTGGAAAGATTGAAAGGAAGAAAGTTCTATGCATCATGTACAATAATACAAGGTGCAACTGTGTGTAAACACTATGGGTCGTTAATAGTGTATTTATCAAAGCATGCAGTTAGTGTGTTGACATATCTAAAATTCAAAGATGCCTGTATGTAGTAGCCACAAAACAAACGGGCACCTAATGGTTGATAGTTGATTTTGGAAGTAGCACACTTTGCATGGAACCTATTGAGAGCCTAACATGTGCCTACGTATAAGGCATGGATGAACTAGAATAAGTTCATCAGGAACTCTCTAATAATGCAAATGATGATACATATTAGGGAGAGTTGGAAATTCCTGAAAATTTTAAACAAGAGCCCCTTGAGTTAAAAACTTTACCTACTAGCATGGAATATGCATTCTTTAAAAGTGAAAAGCTAGTAATAATCAATGTAAATGTTGCTCCTAAATAGAAACAGATGTTGTTAAATGTGATCAACAAATGGACAATAGCCTTTGCTTGATCATATACTAAACTCACAGAGATTGATCCTAGAATATGTTAGCATCATATCTACACTAATCTAGTCATGAAGCCAAATTGAAGTAGATCATCAAAGAGAAATTAAACAACTCCTCAAGGTGGGGTTTATCTATCCAATTGTGGATAGTGAGTGGGTTAGCCCACTCATGATTGTGCTAAAGAAAGGTGGAAAGTGGTGGATTTGTATCAATTTCTGGTTGTTAAATATGACAACATTCAAAAGTCACTTTCATTACCATTTGTATATCAGGTGTTGGACACTATATCTAGGCATTGCTATTATAGTTTTTTGGATAGTTATAGTGGCTATAACCAAATCTAGATCGCGTGAGAGGATCAAGCCAAAATAACATTTACAAGTCCCTAGGGGACTTTTGCATATTGAAAGATGCCATTTGGCCTATGCAATGCCCCTGCTACGTTACAACACCTAGTCTTAAGTATTTTTCAATAATAGATTGGTAGTGGGGTGAAAGTCTTCATGGATAATTGCTCCACCTATGGAGCTACATTTGAGCAAGCCCTGGATTGTCTTGATTAAGTGATCAAAAGATGTGTGGAGACCAATCTTCAACTCAATTGGTAGAAGAGTCATCTGATGGTCCACGAGGGCATTGTATTGGAACACAAAATCTCACAAGTGGGAATTAACGTCAACTCTAAAAAAATAAGGATCATCCAAGGAATTACCCATCAAATAGAAACTATAAAATATGTACAGTCATTCCTTGGACACACTGGCTACTACTAATGATTCATAGAAATTTACTCTAAGCTCACAAAATCATTAGTCAAGCTAACAAGGAAAGATGCTCCATTTATTTGCACCAAGGAATGTGAAAGAGCATTCCAATAGCTGAAGGAAAAACTTGTAAAAACTCTAATTCTACAAGCACCAAATTGGTCTATACCATTTCATGTTACAATGGATGCATCAAATTATGCCTTGGGGGCTATGCTTACATAGTTGGATGACAAGAAACATCTATATTACATCCACTATGAAAGCTAAAGCATTGTGGGTGCATAGCTAAACTACACCACAACAGAAAAAGAATTTATGGTAGTGGTGTTAGCTCTATAGAAGTTTAGACACTATGTGCTTGAATACATAGTGTTTGTACACATAACCCATAATGTAATTCACTTCCTGATAAATAATCCAAAGGTGAGCCCTTGTATCATATGGTGGTTGGTGATTTTGTAAGAATTCGATCTTACAATGATAGATTGCAAAGGAACTGAGAATGTGGTCATTGACCACTTGTCTCAATTATGATGGGATAACAATGAAGAGGAAAAGCCCACTATCTGATCGATTTCCTGATGAACTCTTTTTTCCTAAGGCTATAACTAAGTAATTGCCTACTGAGCCTAAATGGTATGATGGCATTCTCACCTATCTTCTTACTCGAGATGCCACAAGAGTTGGACCACTAGAAGAAACAAAAATTGCTTCACCAAGTAAAATGCTTCATCAATAGGAACCTCTACAAGGTGTGTGTCAATGGCCTAGTTTGTTGGTATGTCCCTAATGCTAATCAACTATGCATTCTCTAGGACACTAATGAAGGTCCTTGTGGGGGTCACTATGCTAGAAAATGCTGGATATTAAAGTCCTAATGACAAGGTATTATTGGCCAACACTTTTTAGGGATGCTTACCAATTTATCCACTCTTGTTAATGCTGTTAACAAGATGGTGAAATGACTACCCAAATGGAGGAACCTCAGCAATGGATTCAACCATTGGAACCCTTTGATATATGAGGCATAGACTTCATGGGTTCCATCACACCCATGTCAAATGGAAAGACATATATAATCATTGCCATTGATTATTGCACAAAATAGGTAGAAGTAGCAGCCATTGTTGACTGTACATCATCCACTATTGCATGATTTGTACAACAAAATGTTGTGGATAGGTTTGGGGTGCCATGTGCATTGATTTCTAACAACAAAACCCATTTTACAAGCACTAGCTTTCACAAGCTTATGCAATGCTTGTGGGTTGAACATAAACTAACAACACCCTACCACCCCCAAGCCAATGGTTAAGCAAAAGTTACTAATAGGAAAATTACAAAGATCCTAACAAGAAGTGTTAGCAAATATAGAAAAGGCTAGAGAACAAAACTCAACGATGCCCTTTGGGCATAGCGCTCAACATGGAAACTCCCTATAGAGTACTCTTTCTATGAGCTAGTGTACGAATAATTATCAACACTTTCTATTCAATCCAAGCTCCATACACTTTCAACAACCTATGACTTGGAACTTGACTTGAGCCTAGCATAAAAAGAGAGATTGATCAACCTAAATGTGCTAAATGAAAATCGACTAGTAGCCCTATCTTAGAATGAAGTGCACAAAGCATTTAACAAAAAGTACCATGGCCTTAGGATGTGAAAAGTAAAATCTTAACCTAGAGACAAGGTTCTCTACTAGAATCCCACACGCATACCTCAACAAACTAAGTTTTAGACATTATGGAAAAGACCTTATGTCATTTACAAAAATTTTTCTTTTGGGGCCATGTTGATCTACAAACCTGAGAGCCCAAACAAGAAGTAGTTGATCAACACATAACAAGTCAAATCTTTTCATGAGCCTAAGCAAGCAAGTGCAACAAATGCCTCATCAGATGGACAACCATGCTCAATTTTTTGGATCTCCTCCTTTCAACTTAGTCATGGGGGAAATGGCCATTCATGATAACTATATAAGTGGCTCCATAATTTTTCACCTTTTTGTTTTACACCTTGTTATTTTTACAACTTTTTGTTTTACACATTTATCTTACACCTTTTTTTTTCTATGTTATTAATTTTTTCCAATTTTTGTTTTACAAAATTATTAGTATGTTTTATGTTTCTTAAATATTTTACAATTTCTTATATATTTTTCTATATTTTGGTGTGATTTTTTTGTTTTGTTTTAATAATAATGTGTCTTATTGCTGCCTAGGTACAACATCGTTTATTTCATGTGGGCTTGTGTTATTCGGTTATTTGATTGTTGTTGTTTGGATTCTAGCTTTGAATTTTGTTATTAATAACTAGGAAATGGTTTCTTTTTCATGAAATATGCAGTGAGTCCATGACATCCAGCCATCCACAAACTCTATGGTTTTCCTTGTTTTGAAAATATGAGGTCCCTTTTTCATTAATAAAACTTTAACAAAATTGTCACCTTGGTAGTTTTTAAACTTGGAAAGGATTCAAAGGTGTGAATAAGGTGTGACTTTAAAGGGGCTTGGTACTCTTTCTACCTTTTTGATTACTTAGGTACATGTGTGTTTTCATGGATTTCTTACTATTCCATGACAACCAATAACAAGAAGTTGAATAAGTTTTGTCATGATTTGGTTCCCATCCAAAAAAATTGATGGGAATTCAAAGCACACCCCTTAGACAAAATAAATAGGCTACAAGCATTATTTATGAGACTAAAATGACATGTTACCCATGGCTAAAGGTTCCCTCTAACTAAGGCCCTTTCTCACTTCCTGCTTCTCTTTTCTTCTTAAAACAAGGAATGGTGGTTGTTCTGTAGGAGCACTCTTGTGTCTCAAGGAGGTGGACCAGCCTTAGAGTGGTAATGCGAAGTTAGTGAATGTGGTTGATTTTGGTCTAGACTAAGGATGGATTTTATTAGGTCACTTACCCACAAAACTCAAAAGGGACTTCATGTGACCTTAATTGGAAACTCCATTCCACTTTCTCTCTCATCCATCTATGCTTTCCATGCCTCATCTCACGGTTGGTGTTCATGTTCTTGTTCAATGTCTTGGTTCAATGTATCAAAATTATTAGGTAGTTTCTTCCAAGTTTTCTTACTTAACTTTTCATAACCATTAACTACACATGGGGTCTACGGACTCCTTGGTTTGAGGTTATGTAAGAGCAACAAAAGGCATATGCCTACTTTGGGGAGGATCCACTTGCATACCTTTTGGTTGGTTTAGTTAAGTTCTTTATCCTTAAACATTCTCACAATCAAATCCTTTTGTGTGTCCCATCAATGACATCCAATTATGTGCATATTCACAATGTTTTTCAATAAAATCCTCTTTTTTGTTGTTGTGAATTCTTTAACCCTCTTTAAGTATTTCATCGCATTTGGGCTTTTCAAAATTTAGTAATGGACTGCTTATCCATTTTACCTTATTTTTCAATCTTCCTGCTAACACTATTAAATGAATTAATCCACCATAATTACAACCTAAGTGTAACTACTAACAAGACAAGGTACCTAAAAGCTAAACATTACATATTGCACACTAATCTGCAATTTTGTTGTGATTGCAGTGAGAAGAATGGACTACAAGTAGAACTATCTTTACCAAAGAAGAAGTAGCAGCACCATGCAACAAGGATCCTTCATGATCATTGAATCTTTTTCCTCGCTCTTTAGCTACAAGAGGATTTGGATGTTAATTTTGGCCAAGGTGTTCAATTATATTATCATGAACACCCAATTTTTTAAAAGATTATAAATCTGTATACTTGGGCACTTACAATTTGTCTATTCAGTTTGAGTCGATTTGCATGTTAGTCAATACTACTATACCATTCTAATATTATGTAAGAAACTTGTTTCTCCCTTTGTTCACTTGAGGACAAGTTTTCATTTAGTCATGGGGGTATGATAAAGTGTATTTTTGTCCACGTCGATATTGGAGCCCTGATATCAAATACCTGATATTAGGATTCAAGAAGCAATGTCGAATATCCAATAAAGCGAAATGTGTGTCGACCTATAAATATAGCACTTGGGCACATGGTTTAGAGAATGTTTTTATCATAGCATAGTAGAACTCTTGCAATTTATTTCCTCCAAAGTTAGAATATTTTCCAAAGTGCCCATAGCATGAGTCATTACGTGTATGGATCTTTATTCAAGCACTGTTGTACCTGAGCACAATAATGTTTACGATAATAGAGACAAACTTTCTAATAAACCTTACAACACCCTAGCTAGATTAAAATTTCTATTTGTGCATTTAATGTTTTATGCAATTTTATTTAATGCTTCCAAGTAATTAAGCTAAGTTAAGTTAGATAAGTTAAATAGCAATTAATTAAGTACATAAGTACAACCAGAATTTTCTGAACAAATGACATCGATTTTAAGTTTTCTTTAAGCATGGATGCATAGGGCTTAATTTAATCTTTCAAACAATGGTGAAATCACTCCATTTGAAGCTCAAAAAAATTTTCACAAATTTTTTACCAACCCTACACAAAAAGCGTTTAATGGTGATAGCTACGCTTTTTGCTAATTTTATCTATATTCCATGTAAAAATGGCTATGTATTTTTATTGGCAATGGTTATGGCTGCAAAGCTTGTGATTTCAAGATTCTTTCCATGGTGGAATCACTAAAATCGGATCTTGTATGAATTTTTGATAAACTTTTGGTTATGGCTATGTACATAAGGCAAAATCATAGTTGTAGCACATTACCCCTTTGGGGATAGAAGGGATTGATATGTGTAGCTTTTTCTTATCAACATGTAAAACTTATGTTTTAAGTTTGTATTTTAAGAAAAGCAAAATCTCTACTATTTTTAGAAGGCTTATGGCTACATGCTTTTTAAAAATTTAATGTTTTTTTCTAAATTTATGCATAGTTTTAATGCTTTTTTCTAAGTTTATGCATAGTTTAGACTAAGGCTTAGTTTTGGCTACAATATTTTTGTTATGAAGTAAAAGGCTATAAAATATGGTAATAATGCTTTTATGTAATTTCTTAAGCCAATTTAGATAAACACCATAGAACTTTTTATAGAGGCTAATTTCATCTTTGACTAAATGGTTTTTCCTATTTTGCTAAGTAATTCCAATTGGTCATAACACAAGGTTGTAATAATGTTTTCTTATGGAATTCCTTAAGCTAACTTAGATAAACACCTTAGAGCTTTTTACAGAGGCTAATTTCACCCCCAACTAGATGTTTTTCCAAATTTGTTAAGTAATTCCAATTAGTCATAATGCTTTTGTTTTGCTTCATGCAAAGTTATCTTGAAGTCCATCCTCATCATTGTGGAGTTGGTGGGTATTTTATGCTACATTGGTCAACCCAAGGTCAATACCCCACTCCCCAATATGCCTTCGGGAAAGGCTTCACTATGGTTCTAACCTAGGGCAAGGGAACTCCTTGCCTACATTCTACAAAACTTCAATGTGATAGTGGGATCATAAATACAGAAAGGGGCTGCCAGAGAGAAACTTAAGAGGCCTATGGATGAAGCACCACTAGCATTACACCAACATATCCTAAGGAAGCTTAAGTTTGAGCTTAGGCCATCACAATAGGTAGTCACAAGTATGCTTTGTCTAAATTTGGCTATTTCATGTGTTCAAAGTTTATGGCTACTTTATGGTTTCATGTGTTAACTAGTTTTCTATGTGCTATGATTGTAGACAAACATCAAGCTATGGCAGCTAGAGCTGCTATAGAGCCAAAACAAAGGCATGTAGAAGATGCACTCCTAAAGCGACCTAAGGTTGAAGGATTTGTCGATGTAGATATAAATGATTTAGATGTCTTGTTTGGTGAGGCAATGTCAGGTACATCCTCCATCATCATCCCAGAGGAGGAAGAGGAGAAGGAGCCAAGTATGCCCATGCCTTAATGTTTTTGTTATATCTTATAGTTTCATTTTGGTTTTAATCCTAACCATTCGATGATTGTTATGCTTACAATAGTTCTTGAGCACACCTATCCCTAAGTTTCGTGTGAAATCATGGGTGGAGACTCCGAACAAGGTGGAGTTCATATGTGGGATGGCTAGGGACATCATTGACCAGTTGTAACAAGTTGCACCTAAGATAGATAAGGACTTTGTTTTATGTACCTTAGTTATTTGGCTATGTTATAGGTTGTGCTTATGTTATGGCCATATTAGATTGTGCATTATCTTTATGGTTATATTTCATGCTTGTGTAGTGCCTTCTTGTGGAGTGGGACCCTAGCAGATACATGGAGATAGACTCCTTGCCTAAGCTTCCCTCCAATGTATCTAGTGTACCCTTGAAGTTGTAGGAGACTGCTACTAATCTAGCAATGTCATGCGCAAAAACTTCATGGATGCTAGATAGGTCCAACGAATCCCTATGGGAGGAAGTTGTAAGAGAGAAGGCTCAACAATAGGAGGAAATCATTAGAGATCTCCGAGACCACAAGGCCTTTGTGGAGGCCCAAGTGACTAACTCAGGGGAGTTGTAGGCTAGGGAGATCATATGACCCACTACTAGCATGTTATTCAAGACAAAGTAGCAATCCTATGAAAGATGGTGAAATAATGTATGTAGATGGACTTCATCTCCCAAAAGGTTGAGGACTAGAAAGATCATTGCGCTTGGGTCCTAGAGTTGGGTAAGAAACAAAATGCCCAAAAACAATAGTACAAGGAAATTTGTGGGGCCTACCTTAAGTGGCTCAAGGAAGAGTCAATTGAATGGTGCAAGAGAGAGTTGTTCATCTAGGGGATCTAGGTAAAGAGTGCTTATCAACTTTTTGAAAATACNGATGATGACTATGAATTTTGCGTACCGTGATTCGGTGCGAGAGATCGTAAAACGGGGGGACAACGACGTAAGTGGATCGCTGCGAAAATAACGCCAAAACGCCGAAAAGATGCTAATCGGGAGAGAAAACAAACGTGTGCGTCGCAAAGATCAAAGATCTATGTTTTAATGCTGGATTAGATGTGCCCTTGCGTGTATATTACGTTACAATGGGAGAAGACTCCCAACAACTGGATACAAAATGAGCACAAAACAACAAGAAAACTGTCGGGACAGAAGTCTGATCTACCTTGCAGGCCAAAGCTTGGGTGCAGGAATGGTCAAGCTCTGAAGTCTGTCGATCTTTTGAGCAATAGAACTTGCTAACTGGGCAAGACAACTCTGCAAATCCCGTTCCGCTTCTTTGCTTTGGGTAGATCTGCTGTTAGGGCTTAGGCGTGCTGTGTTCTGTTTCTGCTAAAGGATGATGTTTGCGGCGATCATCAAGAGGGTGCTCTTGTTTCTCTGTTCAAGGCAATGAATGTTCCCTTGTTCAGAAAATGCTCTTGTCCTCTTGGTCTGCGAAAAAGCGATCAGTGCTCTGGTGCTCTGGTGCTCTGGTTTGTTCACTTTTCTGCTCAAAAAAAATGTCCCCCCCTTTTTGTATATTTGTTAGCCGGGGTACTTATAGGCCGCGACATGCACAACCTTGATGATGTGGGCCCGAATGTCGCGGATCCTATTAACGTGATTCTTTTAAGTCGAACTGCGACTACGCACAACACGCTCGTTCGCGTGCTGTGCGTGTAAAGAGCAGGCCCATGATATGCATGTCTCGGCTGCGTTTGCGCTCGTTCGCGTTGTGCTGCGTGTATGAGCGCAACCTTGGTGTAACAACAACGCGCTCAAGATTGTTTCACGCTCATCACGCAACTGTGCGTGACGCAGCGTAAATGTATCATACACTCTCTACGCCACTACGCGCGGTAGAGAGTAATCGAAGTATAACTTACGCTCACCACGCAGCTGTGCGTGACGCAGCGTAAATGTATCATACACTCTCTACGCCACTACGCGCGGTAGAGAGTAATCGAAGTATAACTTACGCTCACCACGCAGCTGTGCGTGACGCAGCGTAAATGTATCATACACTCTCTACGCCACTACGCGCGGTAGAGAGTAATCGAAGTATAACTTACGCTCACCACGCAGCTGTGCGTGACGCAGCGTAAATGTATCATACACTCTCTACGCCACTACGCGCGGTAGAGAGTAATCGAAGTATAACTTACGCTCACCACGCAGCTGTGCGTGACGCAGCGTAAATGTATCATACACTCTCTACGCCACTACGCGCGGTAGAGAGTAATCGAAGTATAACTTACGCTCACCACGCAGCTGTGCGTGACGCAGCGTAACGAGCGCGTGCTTGCATTCTGACCTACGCACGAGCACGCATCGTTGCGTATCGTGCGTAAAGATCAGTTGTTTAAGCCTTGCGAGAACAAATGCCAACCCATCGCGTTTCTCTGGATTTTGCTTAACTGTCCTGGAGCTTATTACGCTCATTACGCTCCCGTGCGTGATGGAGCGTACACTTGTCCTTAGACAAATTCGACTTTGACTGTCTCGGAGCTTATTACACTCATTACGCTGCCGTGCGTGATAGAGCGTAAACTTGTCCTTAGACAAATTCGACTTTAACTGTCTCGGAGCTTATTACACTCATTACGCTGCCGTGCGTGATGGAGCGTACACTTGTCCTTAGACAAATTCGCCCTTTAACTGTCTCGGAGCTTATTACGCTCATTACGCTGCCGTGCGTGATGGAGCGTAAACTTGTCCTTAGACAAATTTGAGACGCGTTCTTACTCAGATTCCGAATCTTCGCCTGAGGTCGGCCCGCAATTTTCACGGTGTTTCAATGGCCCCTCTTTGTTGACGGTTAGAGGGCTTACCCGAAAAACGCCGACAAAGAATGCGAAACACCGGATTGGTAGAAGCAAGAACAACGTTCATCCATGACTACTCAAGTGTTGCACTGTTTACGAAAAAGGAAGGCTGGCGAGTATGAGAGATAGAAGGGTATAGCTGGAAACAGGTTCGGGGAAGATGCAAACGGTGTGTTTATTTTATGTCAACAGGAATGCTTTCAGACGAGCGTAGCGCGTCAATCTGAGATATCTCTGTTACAAATTGTAGCAAGAATGCGTGCAAAAAGGAGCATTGCGCATCACTTTTGCGATGTCTCTGCTAGCGTGAGTATGAAAAATGAAGATTTGCGTATGTGAATACTGCGTATGGGAACTGGGTGGTGGGGAAGAAGGAACCAAGGATTAGATTAGACGCGTGTCGGGAAGAAATGTGTGAAGCTGAGGGGTGGGCCAACCTGAGCAGCCATTTCAGCATGTTGTTGTACTTCACCGTTCAGATGGACGCACCTTTGAAAGACGTCTTCCAAGTTAAGCAACCTGCAACCACAAAAGGAAATAGAGGACGCCATTGCTTATGGACAAAAGGCGGGTTTCTTGGAACCCACGCTGTCTGGTGTTAACCAGAGCTGATGTACTGTAACTGCTGAGCTGGAGCACTTGGGCGGAGCCGCCAATCCTGATGATTCGGCACTGCATACCTTCGCCAAATGGCATCAGATACGGTGCAGCTCATTGGTCGCACTGGGAGCCGGCCAGATGTATTTGGGAAGCCGACGTCCGATAGCGATGATTGGCGGAGACTCATGGGGCCATGACCAACGAGGATTTCGTTGGGCCTCCGACTAACGAGGCTAAACTCCCAGAGCTGCTACCACTGCGGCGGGCGCGGTGGCGGCATCTCCGAGGGATCAGTAAGATGCCTCTTTGCTTGTCCGAGGAATCAGTAGGATGCCGGTGGGGTGGCGATGCTGGTACTGTTTCAACATCCCCCCTCGCTTGCTGTGCAGCTGTACACGAATGATCACGCT
>MNCI01032569.1:428867-449077 GCA_015680685.1 Gnetum montanum | reverse complement strand
GGGGGGTGGCGAAGCGCACTCTCCTCTGACCAACGAAGGAGACTTCTCATTACTGTTTGAGTTTGTTTGTTCCTGAAAATTTTATTTAAAAAAAATTAAAGTCCAGGATCAAGAAAAATGTAACACCTTCATTAAAAGGTAATATGGATGCTATATAGTAAGTTTTTCAGCAAAGCAAAGGGATGATGGAACCCAAAATAATTTAACAATAAGTAAACATCATGATACATGATACTTTACACAAACTATGAAGGAATACAATTGCCTCAACTCAAACTACTAACCTATGAATTTCGGATCCTTATTACAAGGTGGGTAAGAATATACAACATTATTATGAACTAAACTCATTATGGTATTTCATTTTCCCACCTTCTACTTCTATCCAAACTTGAACTAACTACTTTCTATATTAACTTGGACTAGTTACCATCAAGAACAAAGCTAGGTGAACAAACCATTTGACCAACCACCAATACTCTTCATAGGTATCTTCTTCAAATGAACATGTTTATATGATGATGTAACATTTATAGGTTGTGTATAATTGTTTAAATGTTGACATTGGTATGCTTTTTTTGAAATTTTGAATAATTTGGTTATCGAAGAAACACAACAAATTAATAAGACATGGTAATTTTGTCATGAAAGTATCAACAAAATTACCATGTAGGGGATAGACAAAGTTAAACTCTTACCCTACTGGCCATCTATCCCCTTTCATCTTATGCACGACCCATCCGAGGTCATTCAATGCTGCAATAAGCATTGGCACAAACACAAGTTAGTATCATTTTGGATCCCTCTCTTCCACAATATTTGGAACCTTCTGACCCTCCCCANGGCCTACTATTTTATATTATATTTGGAAGCAAAGATGCAATGTTATATTTCAAAAGACAGATTATTCTAATAAATGTTTGCTCACCAGGTTGGAGAAGTTGCAAATCTTTCGCCTCATTCATTTCCAATTCACATCTCAAGCATCCAAGTTCAATCTGGATAGACATCAGTTGGTTCATCTCTTGCAGCTGTGGGAAAGACTTGTGCATTTCAGTAACACTCTCTTCAAGGAAGCTTTCCATTTTTGTTGTGAGGAGTCACTATTGAAACTCTCTCTATCCTTAATTGAGAATTTTTTTTTCCTTATCTAATTCTATGTCCTTCTATCTTGTAACGAGTCAGCATGGGTGGACATTTGGTGGTGCCCCAATTTGGGTTTCCTCCCTTAATACTTGTTTATTTATAAGGCTGGTCCCGAGTTTCATGCATAGTGCTTTAAGTTTCCCCCTTCTCCTTAACCCTATGACTTGATACACTGTTAATATCAATAGAACTTCTTTTCGGGGTGGGACACCCCCGACAAAGATGTTGAAAAAGGAGCTATTAACGATGAGAAAAGTCATCAACGTGAGTTATTTCTTCTGTTCAACGAGAACATTCCATATGATGCGAACGAGATACAGGTCGCTTCACTCGTAAGGGCCGTTAGAGACTTGGTGGTCCGTGAGAATCCGAGACCCAATGCATCCATGATTCCATGTCATATAAAATAATATCAATTCTAAGTCAAAACAATGTAAAATGTTGTCGTCAATGCAAACACAGCGCTTAACACCTGTTGCCATTGCGACGTAAAATCATATCCGCCTCTTAAAACAAAAAACCAAAAAGAAACAAAAAATTCAGTCATGAACGCAGCTAAACTAGAATGACTCCATGCCACCCCTGACCTCAAATCCCTGCTCATATTGGTTGATGTTATTCAAATACACAAGCAACTCTTTCTACTGGTTACTTCAGCCCTAGCTTGATGGACCAAATATGGGCTCCACAATGCTTTAATACGAATATTAGTATTAAGCCAAAGCTCTTTATCTCTACTTCTTTTTCTATTTTAAATTTACATATTGATGTTGAAAAGTCATGTAAATTTTGTTAAAAGTGGGACCTTCCTTCCTACTAATAATTAATTTTCTTCACTAATGTTTATCAAAGTATCAATTGTATAGGTGAGTATATAGCCTAAAATCTGAAAATTATTTCTTTCCATAGGTTTTTTTTATGATATCTACCTAAAATCCAAAAGTTTTTTGGTTCCATATTTTTTTATGATGTATACTCAGTGTAAAGCTTATGATGGAGTCTGAATTTTCTTTACTCCCTAATCTAGCCATCTAACCATGTTATGAGTTAGCAATGCAAGCCACTCGACAATCTTGAATAAGATATCATTAAATTTGCTGCAACACCAGCATTATTTCTTCCAAAAACATATTCTTGGAAAAGATGTCAAGCTTGCTTATTGAGGACATTTAACCTCAAGGATAGTAGATAACATCGAATAGAAAAATCTAACATGCTTTGTGGTTGTTGGCAATAATGATCACGCTAGCATAATTTTGCATATAGATGGTGAAATTCATAAAGATATAAGAAACAAAATTGTGGTAGGATGGTCAATGGTTGAGAAAATGGAATATCTCTTAAGAAGACATATAGCAAAGTCCTAAGCATATACGCCAACTAGTCAAACATAAGGTTTTAACATAGCTGTGGGCTAATGTAAAAGGTAAGAGACAATTTTATTTACACCACATTAGATCTAATAAACTAGATGCAGAAGCTCACTATCTATCAAATGTTATTCCCATCAAGTATTGGATTGTTATCAACAAGCATCGCTCAAGTTCTTATCATCTTAGAATTGAAAATGAAAGCTAGATTCAACTTTCCTGAGAAGAGTTCATTTGTAGGTTGTATAAATCAGGAGCCCTTGAAGATCAATTACATGAGTTTCTTTCTTGTGCTATGATGACATTGTTATAATGTTATAGCAGAAAGCCTACATGATTTGTTTTTGATGTCCCCATTGGTGCTTGGTCAATTTGTAGAGTTTATCTTTATTTTTTATGAAAATGTAACAATTTCCCAATAGATCCAATGGGTCTTTGGATATAATAAAGTTTTTTTTTTATTTCATAGCATGGCATTGCCCACCAAAATTGAACCCATGACTTAAAGTTTCCAAATTAAGAATCTTACCAAATTAAAAGACTTACCACTAGGTTGTTAGTTCATTTGTTAGTTTGTTAGGATGTCTATTTGTCATACTAATTTGTTAAAGGATTATGTTAGTTGTTAGAAAGGCGGTGCTTGTTAGTTTGTTGAGATAGGAAGGTTATAATTTATGCTGTAGGGTATATGTTGCTATATTATTGGTTTGTTAGTCATGTTAAGGTTAGTTTGTTAAAATGTTAAATGAAGTGCTTTTAAAAAAGAATGACAAAGGTTTGAAAAAAATCTAGCGACAATTCAAAAGTAGTGGGCTTTCCGCCTTAGGCTCGGTCAATAAAGTTAAATTGTTATGACCAGCTTTTTATATTCATATTAAATTATCGATACACTTGAGAGCATTAAGATTCCATGGATGGATAAAGCCATGAAGGTGAAAAGTGACTGGTCCACCTCGTTGGCAAGCGTGCTCCTTTTTTTCGTGCTTTGAGGCTGGATGCTTACTGTCAAACATTAGCACGCTGTCAACAACAACGAAACCCAGCCCGTCAATAATATCCATTGGAATGTATTTCAAACTTGAGCTTTCACCAATAAATACCTCAAAACAGAGGAATGGTCTGCCGTTCTGCTACGCACAGTAGCCAACTAGCCATCAGCCAAGATTTAGGATGGATGTAGGCTGGTTGGTTATTCCAGTGGCTGAACCATCGTAAAAGCACCGTGTCTATTTTATTATCTCTATTATCTCTGCTCATTCATTTGAGTTAGTTTTCTTAGTTTTGGAGATTTCTATTATTTTCTGATTAGCCTCAGTTTTAAGAAGGCCCTAATTCACCCCTTTCTTTGAATACCTTGAGCTCTATCCAAGAAACAATATTAATAAAATTAAATTATTGTGGTATACTTTCTTATATTGATATTAAATTATTAAAGAATCCGATAGGATTAAGATTTTATGGCTGATTGAAGACATGAAGGTGACTTGGATAGGTATCCCTTTTCTGTTTTCCAACGATGAAATTAATATATGGGCTTGGAACGATACTGCTGGTAAGCGATAAGGTCTTTGATTTTGCAAGACGGCCAAGGGCAAACGACTTTGAAAAGTCTATGATTTGATTCTATTTATTAATTGAGAGGTTGTACGGTGGATATCGCTCTCAAACATTTTAACATTCAACACATACAATGCACCACGGACTTGCGGAGGACATTCATCACAAACTATGCCCAGTGGGCCAGCGTGATTTTCTTTTCTATGCTTCAGGGCTGGCTGGTTGCTTACTCTTAAATACGACGACGCTGTCAATGACGATGAAGTCGAGCCCTTTAATCATTACTGCAATGTTTTCAAACTTGACTGCTCGCTAATAAATACTACAATAGAGGAAAATCATATCCGATGCTTTGAAATTTCTAGTTTCGTGTTATGCTTTGTGCGCCTTTACTTATACGGCAGCAGCAGTCCGGTAGCCTTGTCCATGGTAAAGAAAGTCCCGTAAATATGGAGACTGCCACTACATCTCACGTCTTGGCAATTCTGGTCACTCTTGTTGCTTTGGCCTGCACATCCACGGGTAAGTGCACTAGTTTTGAGTTTGTGTTCCTTGCAAATCCTGAATTATTTTCGTTGCATCTGAATCTCTTTGTCCTTACAGTATTCGGTTTGTCAGTTCCTTTCGTTTAAATTGGAAGGATTGGGTGCATACATACATGTTCACACTGGAATGTTGCATGAATTCGCTGATTTCAAATCTGGAATTTTCCTTTTCACAACAACAACAGAAGGAGCAATCGGAATATGTTACGGAGACAGTGCAAACGGCGTCCCTGCAGCAGGGAACGTAGTGAAGCTACTGCAGGGCAACAGAATTGGCAGGCTACGTCTCTACTACGCCAATCACAACATGCTGAACGCGCTGCGTGGGACCGGCATCGAAGTCACAGTCGGGGTAACCAACGACGAGTTACAGAAGGTGGCCACGGACAGGGCCGCAGCCGCGGGATGGGTTCAGGACAACGTCAAGAACTTCATCAACAACGTCCAAATCAAGTACGTGGCCGTGGGCAACGAGGTCTTCTCCAGCAGGTCTGATCTGGTGCCGTACCTGGTGTCCGCCATGAAAAACATCCAGGACGCCATCAACGCAGCCGGCCTGGGCGGTTCCGTTAAGGTGGGTACTTGCTAAAGAACCTCAAACAGAAAATATTTCCTCGCTTCCGTTGAAACCCTCTTCAGATCACAGAATTCGTTTGTAACGCAGCTTTGGCTACTGAAATCAATATTTGCAGGTATCGACGCCGCATTCATTCGACGTTGTGGTAAATTCATTCCCACCGTCGCAGGGCAGGTTCAATGGCAACATAAAGGCCACGATGCGGTCTGTTCTGGATCAGATCGGCGCCAATGGAGGGCCTGCTATGGTGCATCTGTATCCGTATTTCAGCTACAAAGGCAACAAGGCATCCATTAAACTTGAATATGCTCTGTTCCAGCCCACGCCCACGGTTCATGATGACAAAAGCGGACTCGATTACCACAATCTTTTCGATGCACAGTACGACGCCTTCGTGGCCGCCATGGCCGACGTGGGCCACTCCAGCCTGCCCGTGGTGGTGACCGAGAGTGGCTGGCCCTGGAACGGTGGCGATTCCGCCAACGTGGCAAACGCTCAGACGTACGTTAACAATCTGATCCGCCACGTGGAGTCCAACGGTGGCACCCCTGCCCGACCGGGCAGGAGCATCCCCACCTACGTTTTTTCTCTGTATAACGAGGACAAGAAGCAGCCGGGTCCGGGTCCAGATGGTCAAATTGAACGTTACTTCGGCCTCTTCAACACCAACGGCTCTCCTTCTTACCCCGTTGATTTCTCTCCTCGGATTAATATGCTCTGCTTCGACCATTTGCATTTTGCTATTTAATCACGGGTTTCAACTTGCTACACTTAAAAAAGTTAAAATAAGGAAAGCTTCTGAACAGCGTTTCCACGCAGTGTTATGTTTGTATGGTAACTCTTGTATTATGGAAGAGCCGCATGATAATCACTACAATATCAGCCGCATCTCGTGGTGTTTTAAAGTGTGAAATATGAAGTTATGGGTTAGATTTATAAATTATAAAGTTATGGTAATGGTAAGTTATAAGCTTTTAGTTTAATTATATATCAGGTAAATATTGCTAAAAAGAGTTTGGTTCTAATACTCACAAAATTGATTTCTCAACATTTTGTAATTTCTTATTTTCAATCTTCCACTATTTTGCTACCTTTTTTCTTCGTTAAATAATTTTTTTGCCATTACGTAAACAGAAATTTACTAATTGGAGACTTAAATTATATTTCTCTATCATAAAACTAAATATTTGCAACATTTAAATTATTAAAATTCATGTACAAGGTTAACTTTATTAAGAAGGAACTTACTGCAAAATTCTAAATCTCTTAAATATATTCCTATCTAGTAACCTAGTCCGTCTAAACTTTAACCTAGTCCGTCTAAAAAGAAAGTTTAGCTTAAAAAAAAATAAGTTCACCATATTCAAGTGCAAAACATTTTAGTGTGGAAATTAGTTTTAGTGGGGTAACTTTCACAACTTCCAGTATCATCATGAGTATTGTACACCTTTAATTTCAATAAAACTTCTTTTCGGGTCCCATCATGAGTATTGTGGGTGGCGTAACCTTTGTTATCTTTCTCCCTTGTTTTTTTATCGTGAAAGGGACACGTGCTTTATGGTGTATAAAGCCACCACTACGCTGGTTTGAATTTAATGTTTAACCAGAAAAGAAAAGTTCCAATTCGCCGCATGTGTACATTCGGTAGAGGTATGACCTTAAAATTCGAGATGATTTACCGACTGATACACGCACCAGAAGATAACGTAGTGATCGACAAATCAGGTTCTTCAAATCACACTGAATCATTCCACGAGGGGTAATGTATTTAAAATCACAGGTCAAATTCAACTTGAGCATTCAACACACCCTGGAAAGATTTTATTTAAGTTCAACTTACACTGTCATAGACGGACACGTAACTCTAAGCTCAATTAGTCTATGAAATGCAATGCAATATGAGCAATCTTGAATAAAATCTTCAACAGGACCACTCACTCTCATACCTACAAGTACACAGAGCTCAATTAATCTATGAAATGCAACCCAACCTAGGAGATCTTAAATAAAATCTTCAATGGAACCTCCTAGTCCCATTCATATGACAGTGGTCACAGTAGTCCCATTCATATTACAATCGGATGAATGCTACATATTATGATAAGGGAAAGTTAAAATTAAAATGTTCCCTTCAAAGTTATATTTGATAGCATAAAAAGTAAAATTTTCCATTCAAAGTTATATTTGATAGTATAAAAGGTACAAAAGAGTAGTGTTAATATACTTGACTTGCCTAGTCAATTCGTTTTGCTCGACTTGAACTTGGAAACTTACTTAGCAAACTTGCATAAAACTCAAAATAAACTAACTTGGCAAGGAGTTTGATTTTCACCCCCTTTGACCTTTGGAAAATATATTAAATTTCTGACCCAACTCATGAGTTGCTAGAGATAAGTGACTCAAGTAGAGAGACTCTCAAGGACTTTCCTTAAGGACTTGCTTTAAGGCCTCACTTATATTGGAATTGCTCTCAAAGACTTTTAGTGCAAGACCTTACATGTATTGGGTGTCTACCTTAGTACTAACCTTTATGGTCTATTTACCTCCTAACATTCATATAAGAATTACTATATCTTATTAAGAAAACTTCATCTACCACAAAGACAAGTAAGAATTATCATTTTTCATTAAGACAACTTCATCTCTCATGAAGACAATTTCAACCATGATATTGTAATATCATAAATCTAAAAATCAACCCTCAAATCCTTCATGTTCATTTGATCCAATCTTTGCTAAATTGTATAACTTTTCTTTTAAACTAGACTTGGTGGTGAAAGATTTGACCTATGATTCATGGGTCCTACCGCAAACTAAGCTTAGCAGATATTGACTATGATAGAACAAGATTGTTAGAATCAGCAGTCTTATCCCTTGTTGAATGTTGTTGCCTAATCCTTTGAATCAACCAAAATACATCATTCAAGAATCTCTAAAATATTTTGTTGGTTAAATTTTATTGTTTAACTTAATTTCTACTAATCGCAAGTTAATCATGACTTGTGATTACAAAGGAATGGTTTATCATTGTTGATGAGCAGTTGAAGGTACCCCTACGCCCAACCATACGAATCATGAAGCGTTCACGCATGATCTAGTCAAATTCCATGGACTCTATAGTTTCGGGTGCACTAGTCTTCTAGGCAGTGAACCTTGCCCTAAGGTTGTTCGTTGTCTTCCCAATTACACTTGTGAAGTACAAATGTATGGTTAAGTATAATTGACGCATATGATTTTCATCATTTTATATTTTATGTTCTTTGGTGCTTCGAAGAGAGAGATAAAGTAATTTAATGACTTAATCCAAATTAACTAACTAATTGATCTCTAACTATTCCTAACATAAGCATCCAGTCCCACTTTCTATACACATTATGAACCCCCATATCCACTGTTGGGTTACAAAGTGCTATGCCACTAGGTGCTCCAAGCAATAATGCTACTAGGATTACCAAGCAGATGCGTGTTACACTCAAAGTAGTCATACTTATGTAATTAATCTATCTAGCTTATCTCGCTTAATTACCTAATTAGCTTAATTACTGGAAAACATTGAATAAATAACTAAAAATATTAAATACATAAATGAAATATTTAAACTATTCAAAATGCTGCAAGGTTTATCAAGAAGTTCATCTTTATTACTGCACACACTATCGTGCTCAGGTACAAATGTGCTCGAATAAAGATTTGTACACTCAATGACTCCTGCTGTGAGCACTTGGGAGAAATATTTTAACTTTCAAGTGAACAACCTATAAGAGTTCAGCCACTACTATGAATCTGATGTCATAAATGCAGCTAATAAGCTTGTATTTATAGTAAAAAATGGACCCTACATTGACAGGTCTGCATTGATGTAGCAAACGATTCATTGATGGGGTTGCATTGATGTAGCAAAAGATGCATTAATGAGGCTATGTCGACAAGGCCTTGTCCATGACCCATCATACCCCCATGACTAAATGAAAACTTGTCCTCGAGTTCTTTTACAAAATTCAAAAGGTATGGGATTATTGATTGACTCTCAACAAAACAAAAACCAACTAACTTGATAAAACTAAGTGCCTGAGTGTACAGATCGACACTTTACAAAAAATTGTGGTGTTCATAATACAAAATTGAACACCATAACATGACTCTTCAAAAATCAAACGATGCTTCCTTTGATGGCATGAAGTCAGTGGAGAAAGTTAAACAATCCTAGGTGGTGATGGCTCCTGAGGTTCCAAGGGACCTTTGCCGGCTTTAGGCATGTGTGACGACTAAGGTGGCTATGGCTATCTTGCTGCTACTGTAACTTCTGGTGGGAGGTGAAAGGCATGTAGCAATGCCTTCATTTTTTCCTCCTTACTCCTAGGATCATGCACTGTCCACATAGCTTCACCAATGTGGGCAAGGACGAGCACATCCCAAGGACATGGAATTGCTAGGAATAGCTCCTTTGTGTTGATGAACCAAGTAGTGAATTATTTGTGGTTGATGTTGAATGCTCTAACTACATTTTTCAACTCATGGTAATCTTTCATTCTTTTGGCCAAGTTCTCGGTAATTGATTATTGATCTATGAATCATGCCCTGGGAACTTTGAGTTTGGCATTTATTATTGCAAGATTATCCTTGGTGTCCTTGTGGTGCTTGAACTCAACCTCATATAATAAGTATGAGCTAGCCACTTATTTTTCCAATTTTGACCATGGCTGTCTAGCAGTTAACATCACCAAGTTTGCATAGCGAAGATTGGCCAATTCCATGTATTCTATCATTTCTTGAATATGCAACTCCTTCAAGAATATCTCCACTTTGTTATAGGCATCAATTCCATCAACGATGGGCTACCACATTTCTCTTCCTTGCTAGAATTACTAGAGAGCTTTGTTTACTTTTGCCTTATCCATTTGAATATGTTTCTAATTTATTTGTTTCTGTAAGCCAACCAAGTCTCTATAGTGATTTTTAACTCTTTTAAACTTGAGAGCCTCATTTTTCTAGGCAGTGATCTTAATCGCAGACTCTTGGCATAAAACTTGAATTTCCTTCATAGACAGATTTCGATTCTCCATGGCTAATTTCCTCAACTCAATATTTACCCTGAGGAGCTACTCCTATTGTTGATGAATCAATTCCTGCATTTGTTGCTTTTGTGCATCAACATTGTGTAGGCGATGATTCTCTATAGTTAGTGATTTATTTTTTTGGTGCATCTAAACTAAGTCCTTTTGAACATAGTAGGTTTTTGCTTCTACTATAGATTGGTTGGAGATGGCTGTCACCATTTCCTCAAATTTTTTGAATCATTCTTGAAGCTATTGAAAAGCTTCATCTCTTGTTGTTGTTGGGCTAAGGAGTGTGGGATTAGCTAGATGAGCATGTAATTTAGCAACTTTTGTGGCCAAGCGTTAGTTCTATGCTTAGCCATTTTAAGTTGCCCTTCTAGGATAATGCACTTGCCCTTTGCTTCAAGCAGCTTTGACTGGTTTGCAATGATGTTGTTCGGAAAATCAAAGATATTTGAAATTAGTTGCTTAGTCCCTACCAGTTGGTCCAGCAATTCTTCATGCTAAGCTACACTTAATTTTCCATCGATTGTTCCTGTGGATGTTTGCACATCTTGAAGTGCTAACACATTTGGTGCAGATGTTGTAAGTGCATTATGTGCTTCAGCAATGTAGTCTACAATGACTTCAAAAATAGTCTCTTACCCTTGGTGCTACATCACTAGTATAGTTGCCCCTTCACCTTCCTCCAAATGCATCGAAAAGGAGGAAACATTCCTAGAGATTTCTAGGAATAAATGGTGTTGAGATAACAACATCATAACCTCTTGGACATTAGGATCTGACCTCACGAGCAATTGCGTCCATTGGGCAGGGAATATTTGCCCATCTCTTTCCATCTAGCTAATGGTTCAAGCCATCTCATTAAGGTGACTCATTGTTGGTCAATATACAGATGGGCCTACACCACTCATTCCTGCACACTACTCCTACTCATGCAAGAGTTGCTCTTAGATTTTGTGCAAGTGGTCAATGGTTGCACGGGCCTCCGATGTTGTTTCTTGAGTAAGTGATGGAGGTGGTAGTTGTTGTTTCCCTTATTTAGTCATAGAAAGTGTCTTTTCCTTCATTATTTTAGACCATGAGGCCAAAGGAGCATGCCTAATTATGTTATTTCCATAGTGGATGATCCTTGACCTTTTGCAAAGTTTCCAAATGAGGCATGGGAAAGGTAGGATTTTCCTTCCATGTTCATTTTCTTTGAGGTTCTTCTCAATCCCTAAGTAGATTAATAGTGGAAGGTTTGTTGGAAATCTCCCACTTAGAGAGGTGCATGCTTGGGCAGAAAAGGTAGTCACCTTGTTGGGCTTCACTATTGGGTTAAGATGGTAGGCTGCTATTTTGAAGTAGTTACATTCCGTCGGTGTGAGTTTACCAAACTCCTTATAGTCAACCTTGTAACACTACTAGGTCCACACCTTTTTGGCCTAAGGGTTAACTTGTTTTGATAGCTTTGCCAGCTCTGTTGCAGTGTTAGGTAACCCAAACACTTGTGAGATAGCTTCAACAGAGTAGGACACTTGAATATCCTTGATCTTCACGGTAGAGCCTAGCCTTCTATTGTTCTAGAAGAGATCTGTCTCTTCCATGTACCACTTCCCACTAGAAGTGATGATTGGCCACATGGGAGAGGGTTGCAATTGTTTTTTCACCTCTATTAAAGCAAGTTCTAAAAATGGCCCAAAGTTCAATTCTTGGAGAATTGAGCGTTGGATCTCACAAGGCTTGATTATGTCAAGGCAGGCTTGTGTTAAAGTGACCTTAAGCCTTGGTATAGGTTCTAGTGCTTTCCCTTGCTAAGATTGTTCTATTTCAACTTCTTCTTTGGGAATCTGTCAAATAGATTCCACTTCAAGCTCCTCTTGGAGAGGTCCTGTTGCATGGGTTGCCTTTGGTTGTTCCTGGGCTTACTCGTGGCCCCTTCCAATTCTAGACTGTTTCTTCCTTGGTTGAGAGGGTTCTGCTTCCTGTGGTCATTTTGGTCTTGGCACCATTTCTAATCACAACATGACAATGGGTTAGCAATTGTTATGTAACATGAAACAATTGGGATGCCTTATCTTCCTTAGGATAGTTACACTTGGCTAATTTTTCATTATGGTTGATTTAATCAATTTTAATTATTATTTTATTTAGGTTTTAATGTTAATAAGTCATTCTAGAGGGTGTTGGAAGGGTTAACTCTCAAAATTTGATGGTTTCATATCACTGTATTCATTAACCCTTTGAAGGGGTTAGAAAAACTTTCAAAACATTTCATCATAAACGTTAAGGTTTGTGGCCCCCACAATGAAGAGCTTACCTTCATAAGTTGCAGGATCAAAGAATAGATTAATTTGGACAAATGGTTGGGAAGTTATGGGCTCTAAAAAATGGCAAAAACTCCCCTTGTGTTGTGAATAAAATGTCAAAAAATTGCAAAGTATAAGACACTATATATAGATTTTTTGACATGGGTCGATGGCACCTAGTTGATGCAGTTGTTGGCCACTATTCATTTTTGTTGACTTAGTTAAAACTTTCAAAATACAAGGATTTTTTGAATGAAATTAGGGTCAAATGGAAGCTCAAAAAGCCATGAATTTTATGAGAATAGTAGAAGAGGGTTTTGGAGCCCAGATAATTAGAAAATTGAGAAAATGTTTTAGAGAATGAATTTAATGAAAGTTTTAAGGAGCACTGAGTGGGATACATAATGGGATATGCAAAAGATAGGAATGTAGCAATGTCTAAGGTAAGGGACTTAACTAACTAGACCAAAAGGGATGCAAGTGGATCCTCCCCATAGCAAGCCCATACCCTTTTTTCCCTTGCATAACATCAACTAAGGAGTCTATGGGTCCCAAAGCTGATTAATGGTGATGAAGAGTTAAGGACCAACTCAAAGAATCTATCCAATAATTCCAATACATCAAACTAAGACATCGAGCATAACATAGAAACTGGTAGTGAGGTGAGTCATGGCAACATAAATGGATGATAAAGAAGGTGGAATGGAACCCCGAATTGAGGTAATAATAAATCCCTTATAGAGTTTGTGTTTAAAATGACCTAAGAAGATCCATCCTTAGTCTAGACCAAAACTAGCCTCTTTCAATGACTTTTCATTGCCACTCTAAGACCGATCCACCTCCTTGAGACATGAGAGTGTTCCCACAAAACAACAACCATTCCATAAGGAGAAGAAAAGAGAAGTAGGAAGTGAGAGAGGGCCTTAGTTAGAAGGGAATTTTATGCATGGGTAACATGTCTCTCAAGTCCCATAACCAGTGCTTGTAGCCTGTTTATTTGTCTAAGGGGTTTGCTTTGAATTCCCATAATGTTTTTTTGTGTGTTTTCTCTTGGATGTGAATCACACCATGCAAAGACTTTATTTGACTTCCTATTAGTGGTTGACATGGAATGGTAAGTAGTGAATGAGAAACACCCAAGCACTCAAGTAAGTAGAAGAGTACAAAGAGTATTGAGTCCCCTTGAAGTCACACCCTACACAAACCTTTGAATCCTTCCCAATTCTGAAAACTATCAATGTCATTAGTTAATTAAAAGTTTCTTTAATGAAGGGGACCTCAAACTTCCAGAATAAGGAAAACCATAGAGTTTGTGGATGAGTGGATGTTGTGGGCTCACTACCTGTTCCATGAAAAATAAACCATGTCATAGTTATTAGACATTAGAATTTTAAAATAGAAACTATACATTGATAATCATGACATTAAGCACAAATCATCATTAGTAAAGAATAGCAGTGGCACTGTGTCCTGTGGCAATAAAACACTTTTATTAGCAAAAATAATGAAAATTCACACTCAAACCAAACAAAGTAAAATATATAAGAAAATGTAGATTTCCAAAAAAGATTCAAATGTACTAACAATGGTGCAAAACAAAAAATGGTGTAAAATAGACAAACTTTGAAAATCAAAAATTTGTAAAATAAATAACTTGTAAATTCAAAATGTCAAAAACAAAAAAAATAGAAAAATTGAGAGGCCATATAAATGATTAGAAGAGACGACCATATCCCCCACAACTAACTTGGAAGGAGGAGATCCAAAAGATTGAATGTGGTTGTCCATCCNGGTTGAAATTTCACTTTTTGTATTTTGAGGTCATGTTGTTGTTTATTAATGCCTTATGCACTTCATTTAAAGATAGGGCCACTAATTAGTTTTCATCTAGCACATTCAGGTTGATTAATCTTTCTCTTTATGTTAGACTCTAGTTAAGGTTTAGATCATAAGCTATTGAGAGTGTACAGAGCTTGAATTGAATCGAGAGCTGGAAGTTTTCCGTACACTAGTTCACAGGGAGAGTAGCCAATAGGGAGTTTCCTTGTTGAGTGGTAGGCCCATAGGGCATCATTGAGCTTTGTGCTCTAATCTCTCTTATATTTGCTTATGGTCCTTGTTAGGATCTTTGTAATCTCCAAGTTAGTTACCTCTACTTGACCATTGGCTTGGGGTTGATAGGGTATTATTAATTTATGTTTGACCCTTAAGAGTTGCATCAACTTTCTAAAATGGCATCTATAAAATGAGTCCCAGTATCAAAAATCAATATACGTGGCACCCCATACCTATTTATAACATGTTGTACAAATCTACAACCAGTAGATGATGTATAGTTGGTAATCACTATTGCGTCTGCCCATTTGATGTAATAGTTACCTACTATGATGATATATGTCTTTCCATTGGAGATGGATGTGATGGGGCCCATGAAGACTATGCCTCGTATGTCAAAGTGCTCTAGTGGTTAAATCCATTGTTGAGGATCCTCCATTCGTGTGGTCATCCCACCATCTCATTGACAGCGCTCACAAGATTAGAAAAATTGGTGAACATCCCTAAAGATTGTAGGCCAATAATATCCTACCATTAGGATTTTTATGATCGTGCATCTCCCTACATAGTGGCCTCCACAAGAACCTTCGTGAGCATCTTGGAGAATGCATAGTTGATTTGTTTTAGGGACACACCAACGAACTAGGCTATTTGTGCACACCTTGTATAGGTGTCCATTGATTTCCATGAAGTATTTGGCCTTATGAAGAAATTGTTGCTTCTTTTTAAAATCAAGATCTTACGACATCTCCTGAGTGAGAAGATAGGTGAGGATGACATTGTACCATGTTGGTTCTATGGGCACTTGGTCATTAATTACTCCTGTAAAGAGGAGTTCATCTGAAAATTGTTCAAAGAGTGGACTCTCCTCCTCTTTGTTATCACATCTTAATCAAGAGAGGTGATTAGCAACCACATTCTCAGTCCCTTTTTGATCTACCATTGTAAGATTGAATTCCTACAAGATCATGAGCCACCATATGATACAGGGGGTTACCGTTGGCTTATTCATCAAGAAGCAGATGGCACTATGATCTGTGTGCACAAATACTTTATAACCAAGCACATAGTACCTAAACTTTTCAAGAGCATACCCCACTACTATTAATTCTTTCTTAGTTGTGGTGTGATTCAATTGTGCACCCACAATGCTTTGGCTTGCACAGTGTATGTAGTATGGATGCTTCTTATTATCCAACTATGTAAGCATGGCTCTCAAAGCATAATTAGATGCATCCATCATTATGTGGAATGTTCTAGACTAGTTTGGTGCTTGTAGAATTAGAGTTTCTATGATTTTTTCCTTCAACTTCTAGAATGCATGTTCACACTCATTCTAGATGAATAGAACATTTTTCTTTGTAAGCTTAACCAATGGCTTTGCAATCTTAGAAAAATTCTCCATTAAATGTTGGTAGTAGCTAGCGTGTCTAAGGAATGATCTGACATCTTTAATTGTCTTTGGTTGATGTATGATTCCTTGGATGACCCTTATTTTTTCAAGGTCTACCTCAATCCCTTATTAAGTAATTCTATGCCCCAATACTATGCCTTCCTAGATCATTAAATGACTTTTTTGCCAATTGAGCCTAATATTTATTTTGATACATCTTTTCAAAACTTGATCAAGGTGATTGAATGCTTGCTCAAACGTAACTTCATAGGTAGAGAAGTCATTCATGAAGACTTCCACACAACTACTAATCTACTTCTAAAAGATGCTAAGGACCAGGTGTTGAAATGTTATAGGAGCATTGCACAAACCAAATGGCATCTTAAAGTATGCAAAAGTCCCCTAGGAGCTCATGAATGTTGTCTTGGTCTAATCTTCTAGTGCAATTTGGATTTGGTTATAGCCACTATAATCATCCAAGAAGCTATAATAGTAATGCTCAAAGATGGTGTCCATCACTTGATCCACAAATGGCAATGAAAAATGATCATTAAATGTTATCATGTTCAACAGCCTGAAGTCGATATATACTTATCACTTGCCACCTTTCTTTGACACAATTACATGTTGGCTAATCCACTCACTATTTGCAATGAGATAGATGAACCCTACCTTCAAAAGGTCTATTTTCTCCTTGACAATTTGCTTCAATTTGGGGTTTAGCCACCTCTGCAACTTCGTTCTTAGTTTCATGGATGGGTTGGTGTAAATATGATGCTGGCATATTCATGGATCAATTATAGTCAACTTGGGATATGACCAAGTAAAGGTTGTTGACCACTTGTTAACCATCTTCAACAGCTTTTCTTTTTATTCAAGAGCAAGTTTGGCATTGATGATAACTAGCTTGCCATTATTTAAAAATACATACTTCATGCTAGCTAGTAGGGTTTTCAACTCTAGGGGCTCCTACTTGAAGTTATTAGGGATTTCTAACTCTCCCCAACAGGTATCATCTTCATCATCATCAGAGAGTTGGTGATGAACTTATTCAAGTTTATCCATGCCTTCGACATAAGCACATGTCAGGTTGTCAATTGGTTCCATGCATAATGTGTTGCTATCAAAATTAGTTGTTGGCCACTGGGTGCCCTCCTATTTTATGGCTACTAAATACAAGCACTTTTGGATATCTATTTCTTGCACACACTAAGTCCATACTTTGATAAATGTACTTTTGATAAACTATATTTTGTGAACACAATTGCAACCATTATCATTGTATGCAATGCATAGAACACACTTCTTCTCTAACTTTCCAAATTCATTCTCCTTGGAAATTTCCAAGGAGAGGTTCCTTATACCCATTCGTGCATCAACCATTCTTAACCATGTCCTTCCCATAATGATGGACAAGTCACCTTTGTAATTCTTGATCTTGATCACTAGAAAATTGGTTAGATAGGACCACCCACAAACTATGATCACAATGTCCTCCACTAGTTCCAAAGGGATAGTGATTGACTAGTCAATCAATTTTAAATAGATGTTGCTCTTCTTGAGAGGTGATAGGTTCGGCCTTGTACATGTCATGAGAGATGAGATTACCTCTGGAACCAAAATTAAGAAGAGCCTTACATGGCTCATGTCTAGCAATTTGCAAGTAAATGAGAGGACTTCCTAGGTTAGATCCTTTTGTGGGAAGGTTACTAGCCTTAATCCAATCAAAAATAACATGAGTTAGCATCACAGTGTGAATTTGAGGTAGTGTTTGATTTGAAGGGCACTCAAATGTGTTTGATCTGGAAGATGAGGGCGTTGGAGATGCAAGGCAAACAACTATATTAGGTTATGAGGGTTTGGGAGGATTGTTGGATCAGAAGAAGGGCCATTTCCTAGAACAATTATCGTAACCACTCAGTTGGAAGGCTGGTTGTAAATTCACACCCCTTGTAGCATTTCATTGTTGTGGATGTGGGGGAATTTCACCTTGCATTGATGGAGTAGGAGGTAACTAGGTTGAGGGTGGAGGGATGTGTGTAGACGAATGCGGAGGGTGGTATGGATATGGATTCTTCCCTCGAGTAGATGGTGAATGTGTTTGATGGTACTCTAGAGGATAATAGTGATGCTAAAATGATGCATTGCTAGTAGAACTTTGTGGAGAGATAGGTTGCTGAACATAGGACCCGTATGGATCTAGTTGCTTATAAGGGTATTGCTACCTTGGTGATGGAATTTCCCATGATTGTGGTTGGTGCCACTATTGGTATTGCTCATATGGTTGTGGTGGAGCTCTACTTGGATAATAAGCTTATTATTGCTGGTGGAATTGCTGTGGATTTCCTTAAGGATAAGGCAATCGTCTGGGTGCTTTCCTATGTGCTAGTCATAAATTCAATGCATACACCCTAGACTCTTGTAAGTGTGGCACCACAAGGAAACACCCTTTTGGATGCTTGTATTGATAAATGTTACAACTAGTATCATCTTTGAAGTCTATCTCCACAACTTGTACTACAACAACCTAGCCATTACCTCTTTAGTAGGCATGTTCAACTTCTTTTCATCTCTTGCATTCATGACTACTATTCTATTATTTGGATGCTTCTATAATTTTCAGAGCTGTTTAGAATTTCTCATCTAAAGAGTCCTATAATTTATCAACCTTTGCTGAAATATCAGAAATAGATTTTTGTATAAGAATTTTTTTTCTATTTACCACCTCGTCAAGTGGTGCATCCTCCTCATCACAAAACTAAACCTCCCTTTTCCTTATGAAAGGGTCCCTATTATACTCTTTTGCACTTTCCCTTTTTTCCAACTCACCTTTGTCTTTTGCTACCTATTCTATAAGCCTTTGGATCTGATGGGCTCTTAATTCAAAGATTCTCCCTTGGGCATAACTAAGGGTTCTTCTTGTTTCTACTCTGAGCCCATCGATGATGTGGCAGAGTTGTTCCCTTTGAGAATATTCATGGCCAGGGCATTGCTATAAGAGAGAATACTATCTAGCCATGTGGCATCCAAGGGTTCATGCATTCCTTGTTTCTAGCCTCTGATTTGCCTTCTCAGGTTGGACACTCTAGAGTACATTTGGTATTTTTCATTAACTAGATCAAGTATTGTACTCCATCAATAGATAGATTCTGACTCTAAAAACTAATACTAGCTTTCAACTTCCTTGATGAGTGTCTTATGGAAAAGATTGAGTTTTTGCCAATCATTTTCAATGTTCTATAAAGCACAAGCATCATGGAAAGCTTGTAGATGTGTTTACGAATTAGAATTGTATCCCTCCTCAAATCTTGGAATATTGTTCATATCTAAGTGCTTGATCTGACTATCTTTCACATGCATGGTTGGAATATTTACTGCCTCTACAATGTTAAGAATGCTTCAAGTTGCCAATAGAGGCTCATCATCATCATTATCATGTTGTCTCCAATGATGTCCTCTATTACCCTTATGTTCTTGGTGGGTTTTGCAATCATTATTATCTCATTGATCACCTGAAACACCATGCACCCATGCTATTCTAGGGGGTCCCACTGGAAAGACATGCACCCATGCCTGAAGGTAGGAAGCTTCTCTGGATTAAGCATTTGAAAAAGAAGAAGAAGAAGAAGATTAAGTAGAGTGTGCCAAAGCAGCCACACAAAAAGAAAAAAGAAAAAAGATCAAGATCAAAGTGCCGCAAAGCAATCACTCCTCCCTTAAACAAAATGCCAAGTGATTGTACGCCTTGTTGTCATGGTACTCTTATGAGTGTCCATCATGGGATGAAAGAATGTGATGTCACTGATTAGAGGAATGGACTTGGTCTTGATTTTGGAGTGATAGGCTAATGACACATTAATCACATCCTACACTAAAGATTCATTATGCCCTAGGTTAATTACCTCATGTCCCAATGTCTGTAATCCCTTCTACAATTCGCCTCATCTCGTTGTTTATGTATTGGTGACTCGTGTCTTGTGTGGCATAGAATTCCTACCTCATCATAGTAGTATCAACATGTGTGTGTTTTGTTGTATTAGTGTAGATTACATTTAACCCTTCTAATGCCTATGGGCATTTTAAGGTGTGGTTATGCAAAGGTATTATAGGTTGGAACCTACTTTGGGGAGGACCCACTTGCATGACTTTTGTAATTTGTACTTGTTGCACACCACCACATCATTTTATACCCTCTGAGTACTTCATTGCCAAATCTATT
>MNCI01032569.1:408404-425543 GCA_015680685.1 Gnetum montanum | reverse complement strand
GTTTTGAGTGTAAAGTGTAATTGTTTGGTAACCTAGTAGTGACTTTGCTTAATTTTCTTAGTAGTGAAGTTACTTGGTAATCCTAGTAGCAATTGCATAATCCTAGGATGTGTACTGAAAACCAAGAACATATGCTTATTACTAATAGGATAAAATAGCTTTACATTTTTGTTGCACTTAGACTTAGGATTTATAATCATTTTTACCATGTTGGCACTTAGCATATTTTGAGCCAAACAACATCAGTACATCATATACCTTACTAAGAGTTAAACCATATGATTTTCACCTCGCTAACTCTAAGTGGGAAGACAATGATCATGAACTTAATATCAACTATTAGTATACTTACATTGCCCATTCGAAAATTACGATTTGGTCATGCATGAATACCTGTGACTTGTATAATTGAGTGTTGGAATATCCAACCACTCATCATTGGCATTGTTACTAGGGATGTGTCAATGTTTGCTAGGTAGTTTATTTTACAAAGTTCATTGTATCAAGAATCACGAAGTATATTTCTCATACTTAGAATCATTTCCTAAAACATATATGCTTAAGCATCAAACACTAAACATGGCTTCTACAACTAAAGAAAAATCTTCACCTGATATTGAATTACATGAAATTCATGACAAGGATTACAATGAAAAAGATTGGAGTTCATTGATGTAAACCAAGATTTTATAAGCTTATACTAATCCTTATTATCTTGATTTTACATTCATTTTTCACCAAGATGATCAATTTAGATGGATAGATCTAGAGGGGAACATTATCTTGCCACTAGCATATTTAGCACCATCAATGCTTCAAATAGCTCTTACAAGATCAACCCTTGGCCATGTGTGATGAATCATGGTTTTTCAGGCCCCAATATTGAGTACACGATATTGTGGCATGGATATGATATCATATATGCGATATCATGATTCCTGTGTTACCCTATAAATATAGCATTCAGATGCACAGTGAGATTATTATTAGATCATTAGAGAGTTAGAAGTTCTTGCTTTTTGGCAATTTAGTTTTCAATTTTTTCTTCCAAGCTTGTTATTCCTAGTGCATGCCTGCAGTGTGATGTTTGTAATTGTATGGCACCTTTGTTTGAGTGTGATGTACTCGAACATGTGCATGACCGACAATAAAGATCAAGATTACTTTCATTATTGCAGCATTTACTTAGATTAATTTCATTGTTGTGTATGCCTTAATCACGGGCGTTTAAGTGCGAATACTTAGCATGCTTAGGTGTAATTCCACGAAGTCCAAGATGTGTACAAACGGTTAAGGATGGATACCATCACCATAGGCTAATTTAGGTTTTTCTCTTATTATTAATTTAGTCAATTTATCTTTTCTATTATCAGGAGTAACATAGAGTTAGGACAACATCATATGCCTCACTTTGGACTAAATCATACATTACAAAGCTACTACTAGTCCAGGTGGGAAAATAACGAACTGTGATTAATGTATAACTATCTAAGTGCCACAAATAGTCCATCCATGGAGTTTGACCAGATCACACGTACACACTCATATTCATATGGTTAAGTGTAGGGGTACCTCGTCACTCATCATTGGTGTCATTGCCAGGGATGGTGCTAGTTATCTAGATTAGTTGTATTACACAAGATTGCTATAAAAGGGTAGTAACTATATATCTTTCGAAAAGTATTCAAACACACACCATGAATCGACAATAATGTCTCACTCACATGGAAATGATTATGAGCCACATAGTGCACCTATTCATTAGAGAACTAACAAATTATTCAATGAAGAAGATTAGAGTGATCCATTGTATGAAGGGGTTTTTCATGACCATTGCCATCCTAATGACACTTAAAGACTACATTCACCAAAGGTATACAATCTTGAAGAAGATGACATCAATCCTAAACTAGGGGAGGACTCAAGGCCTAAGACCTCCTTAGTACTTAGAAATGATAAACCAAGGGACTGTGAGGAAGATTATAGAAGCCATGGCTATCCTACTAGTTCCTCCTTTTCATCTTCCTCCTTAACTTCAACATCTAGTTCTAATGAAGATGAACGTAGGTATAGGGATAGAGCTCCATGAAAGGGTCAAAGTAAAAGCAAACATCAAACCCACAGACACATTCAAGGTCATCAACATGAATACAAGCCCCATTGTCACCATCGATTAAATAGAGATTTTAATCACAACTTGTCTGATGATGATAAACCCCTGTTAGTCCCTAAAAGCCTAATGCACATCATAGAGGGCA
The DNA here is from genome assembly GCA_015680685.1 of Gnetum montanum. Classification (NCBI taxonomy): domain Eukaryota; kingdom Viridiplantae; phylum Streptophyta; class Gnetopsida; order Gnetales; family Gnetaceae; genus Gnetum; species Gnetum montanum. Next base: position 423,285 of record MNCI01032569.1, on the reverse strand, counting down.
TTAAGATATCTCATAGGCATGGCAAGAAAAGTCAACTACCTAAGCTCAACCTGAATAATATTCCAAAATTTGCAAGAGTCTATGATTTAGATCTGCAACATCATTCGCAAGCTTTCCATGATGCTTGTGCACTCAACAATGTGGACAATAAATGGAAAAAGCTTAAGCTCTTTCCTAGGACACTAATCGATAAATCCAAAGTGTGGTATAGATCATTGGTATAATTTGATTAGAAAATGGTTAACCATGTTGGAACTTTTCACTAAAAGATTCCATACTTCTGTGCAAGTGTCCACCTTGAGAAGACAAATCTAATGATGGAAACAAGAATAACTGGAACCCTTGGACATGGCCTTAGATAGATACTATGCCTTACTAAATAAATGTTGAGGTCATAGGTTCTCTGAGAAAGAAAAAACACTCCACATTATAGATGGGCTTAGCAATGAAACAAGGGTGAACCTTTGAAAGTATGCCTGAGGACAACTGTATAAGCTCCAAGGCCACCAGGTCAAAGAACTAATAGAGTTTTTGGTGAAAGAAGAGAGAGAATTATCTAAATGGGAGAATACCAAAGCATTTGAGTAGGGCCCAACTCTAGAAACAACAAAGGTTTGGAACAACAATGAAGAGGAAACAACCAATTTTGAAATGGTGATATAATCCCAACCTTTGCCAATACAGAAATTGATAGATGAAATTGAGGCAAAGCATAACAAGATGACCATATGGGCAATTGAACAAAGTGTAAACTTAGAAGACATTGTCAGGGAGAGGGTCATCCAAAATAAAGCTGGTAATCAAAATGAACAGAGGGCATAGAAATAAAAAATAGTTAAGAATGTAGTTTGGCAACCGGAGAGAATGGCTAAGGGTAACGAGGCCAAAGGCTCGACTATAGATAATGAGGATGGATGTGATGTCTATTTATATGACCATCCAAAGGGCCATTGCCTAGTCTTGTCACATCTATATGAGCATTGGGCAGGGAAGCTACACCCAAAATTTGTACAAAGGTATTAGTTTAGTTACATCCTTGTTCCACAAGGTAATTATGGACAACCCCATAACCCATCGTGCTATTGTGAGGGGAGCTATTACCAGCCTCAACACTTTGCTCCACCAAAATGGAAAAACTCACAAGCATGGGAAAGGCCACCATCTAGCCAACCACATCCTCCTTGTTTGCCAAAACCAAATGCCTACTATGTTCAACATCTTATTTCTCCAACTAGTTCTGAATCCTCTACTTCCAATCGATGTTATCACTCTTTAGAGTACCATCAACCCGTGTCTTCTCCTAAGGGATCACCACCTCATACTTCTCACACTTCTCCTCACCCTCGATTTCTCATCCTTCACCTTCTTCTACACCGCCATCAGATGCATCAGACAGTTCTGCACCACCATGGCAACCAACGGATGTAACTTGTGCTATTGCTATTAATGAAAGTAGGTTCCTTCCACAATGTTGGAAGCATCCCTTCTTTAGGAATGATCGTAAGAAGAAGAATCACACTTCTGAACCTACTTCACCTTTTAAACCAACCTAAGGAAAACCTAGTGCCACACATTCCTTAGCTCCATTAACAACCCCTGTCACTATACCTAGGCCTCCACCTCACACTCCAACATCCACATGATCTAGTGAATTCACCAATGTGAAGGGACACACAGATCCATGCATACTACTATATAGTTAAGGGTGCCATAGTGGGCTGGATTTCCCTCATAATGTACACACACCATCTAACCTACCCCACTATGCTTTCTATAATAAGGTGTTTGATCAATGATTTTTCTACCCAGCCACCATGCCACCGATAGACACCTAGTGGCTGGGGCATGATGGGCCTTTAATGTTTCATATATGCATGGATCTTATTCATCCACTTATTAATCCTAGACGTGACCAAATGTTTAGTCGTGGGGGTCACCCCCATTCTAATTTCCAGGATTCATAAGTGTTATTTTATCTTTTTGTTTTATAATTTTTTGTCATTTCTCTATTTCTTTTACTTTTTCTAATTGTTGTTTCCAATTTTGCATTATAATCTCAACTGTGAATAAGTTGATCATGTTGCCCATTCAGGTGAGGTTTTTCTCTATGTTGCCTAGTCACAAGGGGCTGATTATTCGGACATTGAGACCATGACATCCATCCACCCATTCCATTAATAAGAGGTTCATGCTCTGGTCACAATGGTAATATTTTTTATCATCTAACTATATATAATTTGATAATCATTGTGTCTGGAGAGACAAGTGAAGGACCAAGGTGGAATGATAAGGGTATGACATCAAGGGGATTCGTAGATTCTCTTTGGCTACTTCCATATGTTCTATCATGTTGCCAAGGTTGTAACTATATCCTTGTATATCTAACAAAAAATGGGAGTAAGAGCAACTCAAATGGCACTAAATAAGCTTCTGACGGTCCCACTAGAAAGAGATGTACCCATGCCTAAAGGAAGGCAACCTCATAGAGACAAATATGAATTGGAAGAGAGAGAGAGAGAGAGAGAGAGAGAGAGAGAGAGAGAGAGAGAGAGAGAGAGAGAGAAGAGAAGAGAAGAGAAGAAAGAGAAAAATGAAAGAAAGGAAGAGAGTGAGCCACCATGATGCTCCTCCCTTGAACAAAATGCCAAGTGGTTGTTTGTCGATGAGATGAAGAGATGCAGTGTCATTGCAATGTGGTATGGACTTGGTCTAGAACTTGGAAGTCATACACATGGTTATTTAATCACTAATTACACACAAGATTCCATTATGACCATCATTAAAAACCTCATGTCCCGATTTTGGTGATCCCTTCTTCTATCCATCTCATCTCATTGTCAGAGTCTTCATAACTTATGTTTTGTGTAATGTAGCGTTATTATCTCAACTCAGTGTTTTTAACATGTGTGTTTTGTTCATAGGTATATGTTGCATTCAACTTCTCTAGTGCCTACAGACATTAGAGGTGTGGTTCCATAAGGGCATCATAGGCTAGAGCCTGCTTTGGGGAGGATCCACTTATGTAACTTTTGTAACTTGTCCTTATTGCACATGACATATTATTTTACATCCTCTGACTACTTACCTAAGTGCACTATCCTTTCCCTTATCATTTTAATCAATTGTTTCTCAACAATTACTATACACGCTTCATCCTAGCCCATTTTCACAAATTTTCATATATGATCCCACCATGACATACTTCTGGTGCCTCAAAAATTAATTTTCTAAATACCCCAAAGCTTCCAATTCAATTTCCAATCCTTCATTACATATAAAAAATTTCTTATTCCAACTCAGTCCTTGCATTCAATGAATTTCATTGGGGACGCGATATCAGGTACCCAATATCGATTACACGATATCGTGTCTCCCCTACCTATATATACTCATGGCCCTGTCCACTTCAAGTTCATTTCTCTCATTTTACTCTAGGGGAGTTGTTGAAATTTTTCTTTACGACTTAGAGCTTTACATATTCATCTTCCAAGAGCAATATCTTGCTCCCAAACATCCTGATTTCAATATTGTTTGATCCTAGTTGAACTCGGAGTGTTCCACTTAGTCATGGGGGAGTACTATAGTGGGAAGTGCGCAAACCTTTTTCAAAATTTTCCATTGTCCAAGGGATATTATAGGGATAAGAAATTCAATGTTTTAATGCCAATATAATCTCTATCAATCACCTAGGCCACCCAAATGATTATAAGGTCAATAATAACACCCTTTGGAGCGACTTCTTAAAAATATTTTTAACTCTAAAAATCACGCTACGTAATTATGGATTGTTAATTAAGGCAATGAGTAAGGTATGAATTGATAAAAATTTCTCTACACAACCTTAGTAATAATGATTTTTGTGTGATTACAAATGGCCCCAAAAAGAGGAGATTGAGCAAGACCTTCCCAAGGATTAGCTAAATGCCTAAGAGGAGGTAGAGGCTAGGAACTTTATGTAAGACATGCAGATTAGGAGGCCCACTCATTCAACATTCATTAGGAAACCCTTGTGACAATGCAATCTAGCCACACAGAAGGTGGCAAAGTTAGAGCCCCAGAACTAGGGCAACATCTTACGTTGTCCCTTGAATGTCTTCAAGCCATTCAAGAGAAGTTTACCTTTGCAGTTGTGATTGTGGAGCTCAATTTTGTGCCTTTCACTGAGTTTTCCCCTGAACTAGTGAAGACTCAACTTAAGGTGACTCCACTATGGTCCATTCTATCCGAAAGTGGTGATTAATATTTGGATGAAACATACCAATTCTGGCATGGAAAGGAGGAAGGCACCGTTGCCAATGTAGGTGGTGTTTCCATTGATTTTTGTACAAAGGCCATTGTAGAGGTCATAAATCTTCCAAATGTAGGATCAAAAGTTGCTCATTTGTCCACTTGCTTGGATGCAGATGAACAAAAATTATGGTTGAAATGGGCTTATGACAAAGAGAATAAAGTTTATGGAGAATTACCCTGGAAGAGAGGATCTACATTAAGATCGAAATTTCACATTTTCCCGATCAAAGGTTTAAATAGATTATCTACTTATGTGGCAAGGGGTAGTGCCCATTTTGATGGGAAAGTTTAATGTGAATCTACCCCATTTATATCTAACAAAAATATTAAGGCAATTTGAAGAAAGAAAGATAGGGAAGCTTGCCTTGCCTTTCCCTTATCTTATCAGGAATATGTGCAAATGTGTTGGGATTTTGGGCTACATGAATGATGTTCCTAGGAAAGCCCAAAATGCTTCATATGCTAAATTTCTCAAACCGCTCATGCCAAGGAAAGACGTTGGTGAGTAATTGGAGTAAGAGGAAGAGTGAATGGTTGGGCCCACTACACCTTAAACAACATGACCTAGCCAACAACAGGAAGCGAGGCCCAGCACACAACCCATAAGCCAACAAGTCCAAAAATCACCATCACTGTAACAAGACTATCGACTGTCTATCAGTTACCTTTGAACAATTGCTAAGACGAATAATTGGGGAAGTCGTGATGCCAAAAACCTATTTAGGATCATTGATGATGTTGTATAGCCCACTATTTCGGCCAACCCTACAAGTGGACATATTTCATTAATTTTAGGAGGAGAGTCCCAGTGGTCTTAGCAGATATCTGGGAATGCCGCATCTTCCAAGTTAGATTAAAAACTAGTGAAGGTGCCACAGTTATAGTCATGCAGCACCAAGATGCGACAGGTGCAATAGAGGTGGTCATAGATCATATCAAGAATTATTTAATGTCCCTATTGTGCCACTAGTAGATTTCATGGGAGTACATGATGCTCAAGTTTTGGCCACTTTTTCAATAAATTCTACAGAACATGAGGATGCTTTGGATCGCTTGCTGCAAACTAGATAAGTTAAGACGTCCTTGTGTGACATCCCCCAAGATGTCACAGTAGCATAATCAGATCTCATTTCCACCAAAGGAAAATTGGTCATGGCCGAAGTTAGGGCTAAGCATGTGAAAGCAGAGTTGCAAAGATTGCAAGAAAAGCTCATCACCCTACAAGTTGAACGAAGGGATCTTTCCCAATTTATCACAGCTAACCAATTAAAAATTTTTAGAACTAAGTAACTAAATAAATTATTGGAAGAAAAAAAAAAGTGGAAATGGAGAAAGAATAGGATAATTAGGATGCTTCAAAGGATTAAGCTCAAATGTATGCACATGATAAAGCTCTCAAGGCCTTACAAGAGGAGAATAAACTACTTGCTACTGAAAATCTTCGGTTGATGATAGTTGAGAAATAGAAGAATGTTCTTGAAGAAAGTTTCCAACAAATGTGAGAATAACTAGTTCAGGTCAACCAAGACATGAATCGCTTGGCCAGGGAGAATAGAACCCTCTCCATGGAGGAGGTTTGTGCCATCCATCAAAAGATGGCAATAGAAATAAGTGCATGGCACAATGAGGCCAAGAAGCATGAGAAGTCAAAATAACACTTTCATGATCAGGTGGGGATATACAAGGAAATCATCAAAAAAAATCTATATGGCTAAGGCTTACATTAATTCTTTCAATGCTCAACACACTGACTAATAAGTTGTATTGGATACTTGTGCCTTTGCTTACCAAGCAGAACTAAAAAGTCAAGACTTGCAAAATTAGGACTTAACAGAGTACATGGAGCTGGCAAATCTATGATATGCCAACTTGGCCATGTTAACAACAAGGTTCTTGAGAATTGAACTCAAGAAGCAGGTAGTTTCCACTTATGCTAAGTATGAAATAGAGTTTGTGGAACATAAGAAAACATTGCAAAAATTAGAAGTTGTAAACCTTTGAATTAGAAGTGGTCAAAGCAAGCTACCACAACCAAAAAGATGTAGCACCAAACTTAGCTTGATGGTTAATAGATTACTAGGAATTATGAGACAAAGCCAAAGCCTATGAGGAGGAACCATGATAGTTTGTTGTGTGGCATGTCAAAGTAAATCAAATGTTTCCATAGTTTCCATGTCCATGGGAGGTGCTAGCTCCATTAAACATTGGAACATTAGCATGGAATGTGCATGATCCTCAGACAAAAGAAGAGAAACTACAGGTACTTCTCACCCATCAACAATCTCAGAAGCTTGCAGGGTTAGATAAATGGAAAGGACCAACGGAGGAACCACCACCTCTAGAAACCACATGAGTTCCAACATTTTGCATTTTGTATTTTGTGTTTTGTGTCCAAGTTTTGTGTTTCCTATATTGTGGCATGGTTAGTCAATAATTCCATACCTTCATAATGTTTTGAGTGAGACTCGTTTCTCATTGTATTAACTCAAAGATGAGTTTTTACTTAGTTGTGGGGGTATGATGAATTGCAGTTTGCCAGGCCCCAATATCGAGTACACGATATTGGGAATGCGATATCGCAACATGGATACGATATCGTATACGCGATATTGTAATTCTTATGTTAGCCTATAAATACAACACTTAGGCACATAGTGAGATTATTATTAGATCATTAGAGAGTTAGAAGTTCTTTATTTTTGGTAGTTTAGTTTTTAGTTCTTTCTTTCAAGCTAGTTATTCCCAGTGCATGCTTGCAGTGTGATATTTGTAATTGTACGACACTTTTGTTTGAGTGTGATGTACTTGGACACGTGCATGACCGGCAATAAAGATCAAGATTACTTTCATCATTGCAGCATTCACTTAGATTAATTTTATTATTTTAATTATTTAATGCCTTCTTTAGTTAACAGTTGATTTATTGTTATTTACTTTTTCTTTCATTAGGTGGAATGTATACGTCTTAATCATGAGCATTTAAGTGCGAATACCTGACATGCCTAGCAGCCAGTCCACAAAGTCCAGGACATGTATGGATGGTTAAGGATTGATACCATCACCATAGGCTAATTTAGGTTTTTCTCTTATTATTAATTTAGTCAATTTATCTTTTCTGTTATCAAGAGTAACATAGAGTTAGGACAATATCATATGCCTCACTCTAGACTAAACCATATGTGACAAAGCTACTACTAGTCTAGGTGGGAAGATAGTAAACTGTGATCAATGTATAACTGTCTAAGTGCCACAACTACTCTATTCATGGAGTTCGATTGGATTGCGCATACACGCTTGTATTTGCATGGTTGAACGTAGGGGTACCTCGCTGCTCATCAATGTGTAAGAAGGATATCAAATCCCTAAAAACATGAATAGGCCATACTAGCCAATGGAGACTCAAGAAAGAAGGAATGCCATCATGGAGGCAAGGTATGAACATGATAAAGGAAAGAAGGCACCTCAAATAGTTTTCCTAGAAGAAAATGAAGATGTTGTATTCCAAACTAAGAAATATTATCAAACTCATGGGTCTCATTCTCAAATACTAATCATCCACATTAAATATCCCATTAAAATAAAATTGCATTAATCTCTTGCAAAAATACTTGGAAGAAATAAGGACTCCAAACTTAGGAGAAATTCAAGGCCTAAGACCTCCAATGAATCCAAAAGAGATGAATTAAGGAGTCATAGAAGAAGAACTAGTTGGAAAGATTTTCCAACTCCTTCATCTTCTTCCTTACATTCATCTACAGATTTTGGCAAGAGAGAATGAAGACTAAGGAATCATGATGGGGGAATAAGGAGAGACCATGAAAGACATACATGCAGAAGAAGGCATCCTAACGAATAGGAAGATAACCATGATGAAAGGATAGAAAGAATCAGACATGAAGTGAGAGAGCATCATGAGCATCAAAAGGATCATCACTATAATAGAGCTTACAAACTAGAAGACTATGAAGAACCCTTCTTGGTCCCTTATAACATGATCAACATTAGGAAAGTATGTACATTCCTACCAAGCATGTAAGGGATAGTCACATCAAACGACTAGACATGAATAATATTTCGAAGTTTGAAGGTGGATATAATGCAAATTCACAACACCATCTCTAAGCCTTCCATGATGCTTGTGCCCTACAAACATAGGAAACAATTAATTAAAATTGAAGTTGTTTCCTAAAACACTCATAAAAGAAGCAAAGTGCTAGTACAAATCCTTAGAACCAGAATCAATTCAAAGATGGAGTACCATGCTAGAACTCTTCAATGACAAATATCAAACTTTTCTAGAGTGTCAATTTTGAGAAAAAAAATCCAAGGATAGAAACAAAAGACATGAATCCATTAATGCAATGATGGGCAGACACTACTCTTTATTATGTAGATGCCATTGCCATGGATTTTCTTAAAAGGAACAACTATGACATATCATTGATGGGCTAATAAATAAGACAAGAGAGATCCTTGGGGTATATGCCCAAGGTAGATTATCTGAAATGATAGTTCATTGAATCCAAAGATTCATAAACCAAGAAGCAAAAGAGGAAAGAGAGCTAAGGAAAAGATAATCAAAAAAAGAATATAACAAAGATCCAATAATAAGGAAAAGGGATGTAATAATATGTGAATCATAAGAAGAAGAAACCTTAGAAGATACGACCTAGTGAAAGACTCTACTGATCCAAAAATTAGTCAATGATATTACAACAAAGGTAGAGAAAATGTGGGATTTAGTAGATGAGAAGTTTGCTACAATACTAAAGATAGTAGAGGAAAGGATTGTATAAGCCTTAAATAGAGATAAGGATAAAAAGAAGAAAAGAGAAAATGGATGTGAAAACTATATAAACAAGGGAAAATTTATAGTAGTAGTGGAAGTAATGAACGCTAGTTTAGAAGAGGATAAAGATTGTAAGGTATGCCAATACAAATATCCTAAGGGATGTTGTCCTGTTATGATCCATTTACAAGAGTCCAAGGTTTACATACTCAATCCAAAGTTCATAAAAAAAGAGATTCCTAGATGGTTACCTTATTCACAAGGTAATTTCAAATATCATTACCTACAATCATATTATCCAAGCAGGGCTTATCCTTAACTACAAGAGCAATACTAGTAGTAGTGGCAACAACCACAAGCTTAGGGAATGCCATCACTAAGGCAACAATATCCATATAGGCAACTTAATCCTTATGGATACCATGTACAATGTTTAATTTCCCCTAGAAATACTTTTGTCCATACTTCCTCTTCTTACTATCCACCAGAGTACCACTGATCCACTACCTCACACATGTATCCCAATTCTTACATATTGTAACTAACATTTGGTTCCTCATACGAAGCTCCCAATCCATTATCGCCAATACCACCACCAATCATGTAAGGAGAACTACCAACACAGCCACAACAAAAAAATACTACTAGGGTAAGAAGTATATAGAGAAGGAAAGGCTCATATTAGTAACACTAAAGGTAAATTTAGGAAACATCCTTTCTTTAGGACGAGTCCAAAAAAGGTTGGTAGAGCTAGAACTTCATCCAATCATATTCCTCCTATGATGAATCCTCCTACAACCATCATTCTTTCATAAAAATCAAATTAGAAACTTATAACTATCATGCTAACTAATACAATATCAGATTAGATAAAAGTAGGAACTCTTCATAAGAAAAGAATAGATCATGCAAATCCTCTAATTTATTTACAAATTACTAGAAATACACCATGTAAAGCTCTACTAGATTCTTGGTGAGGAGTGAATCTCATTTCTTAAGACATGTATAAGACCTAGAATTTACCCTCATTAAAAAAGTACAACATAAGACTAGAGCCTATAAATCAATTAGTTAACATTTTTATAGGATACGTAAAAGATGTGGTGACCACTATCAATGGATGGTCTTATCCAACAAATTTTCTGGTGATCAATGTGAAGAATGATAATAGAGAATTTTTTATCATTATGGGGAGAGCATGGCTTAGCACAATTGATGCTAAGTTAGGAATCAGAGACTTATCCTTGCAAATTTCCAAGGAAGATGAGCATGAAGTCATACAACTGCAAAGAATTCCATGCATTACTTACAATGAAGAAGTGTGTAGTTGTGGATTGAAAGTTTAAAATGTCAACACAATCCTCACACTAGCCCATAAAAAATATGAAAAACAAGTGTGTATGCAAAACGAAACAATGGTCACTAAACCAAAAGACACCCAGTGATTAAGAAATGAAAACAAAGAATTACCCAAAACATGCATGGAAACATCCAACCCACTTATCAACTCCTACCCCAAGAAAATAGCCCAAATGGAGAGCTTATAGAAGGATATCCTAAACCATGAACATACACCAACAATAAGTAGTGAATATGGAGATTCAAAATTTGAAATTAAAAATAAACAAGAAAACATATTTGGACCCTCTAAAATAAGAGTATGATTTAGTCCAACAAGATATGTCTCTTCAAATGATCAAAACTTTATTATCATCAATGTTACATGGGACAAATGAATGAAAACATAAATCATTAAGGATGATAAATAAGAAACCTAGAGTGTATGATCCTAGGGATGGATGGTCCATTTTCCAAAGCGTCATACATGAGTTCAATCATGGGGGAGGTACACTATCAAGAATTAGGAATTGATAAGTGCATTTCAACTTTTTTATTTTGTAATTTTTTGGTTTACAATTTTAGTCATACTTTTTCTATTTTTTACCAATTTTTACTTTCTTTAATATATTTTCTATCTTTTTATAATTTTTACATTTCTTATCATGTTTCATTTTTAAATATATTTTAAATTCTTTATATATGTTTCTATTCTTACCTATTTTTCATTCTTCAATAATTTCTACTATTTTTCATGTACATATTTGTTGATTTTTTTTAATAAAGTGTAAAGGAATAAAACAAGATGTAGTCAAAACAATGAGAATTTCACCCTATGTTATCAAATCATTAAAATATTGATTATATATGTAGTGAGACTACATCATCCACCCCCTCATTTCCAATAATAAGATGTTCTTACTATGGACATAATGACATTCTTTTCACAATAAAACTAAAATAAACCAATGATCATTATGCTTGGATGGAAGAGTAAAGAACCAAGTGGGAATGAAAAGGGTATGACATCAATGGGATTTGTGGATTCTCTAAAGCTAAAACTATAAGTTTTATCTTGTTCTTAAGTTGTATTATTTACTTGAATTCTAACAAAAGACAAAACTATGTTTAAAATAAGTGTTACCTTACCATGTCATTAGAAAGACATGTTACCCATGCCTGAAGGCACTCCTTTATTCAATGGCCAAGTATCCTTTAAAATAAATTGTGTTGTTAATAAATTGCTTCCTTGTATCTCATTGCCAATTTTTAATATTTCTTGTAGTTGTGATAGTCTTATGATTATTAGTTTTAGAATGATATAATGCGATATCACCACTAAGTAGTATGGACTTAGTTCAGATCTTGAATGGAAAGGCTAAAGATCATTCTAACCATGCAGCACATATAGAAATTCATTATGCCATAGTAAGACACCTCACTTCCCATTTTCTACAATCCCTACTACTACCATTCCACATCACTGTTATATATAATTATAATATGATGGTTTTTATATAATATAGTGTTTTTTATTATTAGGGTAATATGAACATGTGTGTTTTTGGAAGACAGGTATGTTTTACATTCAACTCCTTGAGTGCCTACACATACTTGTAGGTGTGGTTATACAAGGGCATTAAGGGTTGGAGCCTGCTTTGGGGAGGATCCACCTATATAACTCTTGTGCTTCATACTTGATGACCAATTCTACATCATTTTGTGCCTCCATAACACTTATATAATCATTGTTATTTTCATACACTTATCTTCATTCATATACTTGGCGGTTTTGACCAACCATCTCCTATAGAGCTTAATTTACTTACATTGTTCAAATTCCTTCTTTCACACACTTTAAATAACAAATTCTTACATTATATGTATCACCTATGATCAAGAACCCTTTGGACCATCTTTATACATTTCAAACTATCCAATTTATCCATCAAAAATCACATAAAGCCTTGAAAATTTTCACAATGATATCATAGATATGATGTATTAGCCCTTACGATATTGCATCCATGATGTCATATCTATGATGTATCCCTAACAAAAATCTATATATACATGTGAGGTGTAAGAAAATTTTTTCATTCTATCATTTTACACGTAGGGAGATATTGTTTTTTTTCTGACCTCCAAGTTTTAGAGAGTCATATCTTTCTCATTGCAATTCTGATTTATGTCGTTCTTGTTTCCTTTCTCTCATAGGGTGACCAACTTAGTCATGGGGGAGAGTACTGTGCATAGTTTACATGAATTGCATCCAATTTATCCAACATTTGGAAGAACAAAATAAGGGAAATAACAATAAGAAGTGATTATATTTTAACCTAACATAGGCTAATAAAGCTAATGATTCTTTCCAAATAACCATTCAAACATACTTTAAACAAGAAATTAATGATTGTGAAAGGTCATAAAAGATAAATTTTTTTCAAAAAGTTGACATTAAGAAATGATTTTGATTAAACCTAAGAATTTGAGGAAGGGTTATGAATTGTTAGAAATTTTTTTTGAGTTAAGTAATCTTAAAATTATTCATGATTGCAGATGCCTCCCAAGAGACTTGAAGTGGAAAGACCTTCACAACCAAGGGGGAAAAGACCAAAGGGAAGAGGTATAGTGATGAGTGGCGAGGTACCCCTACACTCAACCATATGAAATGAGCGTAGCACACACGATCCAGTCGAACTCTACAGACTAAGTGCCTACACACCCCATGGAACACTTGGGGTTAATCATTCATTGTCTTCCTAGACTTACTTGTAGTTGTCATGGTGTATGGTTAAGTAAGTTTGAGGTATATGATTTTTTATAGTATATGTGTTTTTCTCCTATGCTATCGAGGTGAAGGATTGAGAAACTAACTAACTCTAACTAATGACTAAGTCTAAATTAACTTAGCATCAGCATCCGTTCCCACTTACCGTACATACCCTGAACCGATGCAACTGCGGATACCAAACGCTAATCATTGCTGGGATCACCGTGTGTAATGCACATGCTCGAAGTGGTTGTACTGAGGCACTTAAATAGGAGGAAAGTTTTGAGAAAGCTAATCTAGCTTAAGTGCGATAAGCAACTAATTCCTTGACTAACCGTACACATCTTGGTGCATGACTACCATTGGGATTACTAAGCGCAGATCCTGAATACGCCACTGGGTTACCAAGTAGTCACATTAGATGCTCGTAATCAAGTCNAATGTTGCTCGAATAAAGATCCGTTCACTTTAGGACTCCTACTGTGGGCACATGGAAAATATTCTATCTCTAGAGTGATCAAACTACCAGAGTTTCCCTACTTCTAACTCAGGATGAGGAAACAAGGGAGAGCCACCTCTTATTTTATAGATATGATGGAGGACCGCGATATCGTAGGGGATGACGCAATATCACGTACGCGATATCGCATGGGATGCGATATCGCGGCTCATGCGAATCGTGTCTCATCATACCCCCATGACTGAATGAAAACTAGTCCTCAAGTTCCTTACAATAATATCGAGAAGGTATGGAATTATTGAGGGGAATGGAACTAATGGGATGACATGTGAACGGATCATCATTACAAGACTTAACAAAACTGGTATTCATGACAACAAAGGTGAACACCTTATTACAATGACATCAAGCCTTAGATGATAGCTAAGAAAGAGAGAGAGAGAGAAAGAAGTGTTGCAGCTGCCAATGCCAAGATTGCGGCTTCCATTGTTCATCGGTAAGCGTGCCATCGATCTTGCTCCTTGCATAGCTGCTTCCAGCACGGCTTCATTCCAAGTGTTTGCTCTAGATCCAATCCGTTGTTGTATGATCGCCATCTACACACACAACACTAGATTAGCAAGGGTAAATGAATCATCATGTAATTAATACCTTGCTTCGGTACAGGTCCATTGGCTAGGTTGTGGTATGGCTAATTGTGGATCTCAGGATGTATTAATGATGACTACTGAATGTGTAGGGGCTAGGAAAAAATTTAAAAAATTCAGGGCTAAGAGAAAATTGAAAAAATCAGGCCCCGTACCCCCTTGACTAATCGCGAACCTCTGGTAGTGTTAGAATGGAGAAAGAAAAGGAGTAAGAAAGATAGATAAAAAGGGACAACTATGGCATCAATGAAATGGATGTCAAGATGGAAATGAACAAAATAAAATTAATTGCAAAATGTTAAGGGAAAGAATTTAACTAATGCTCCAAATAGGAATGCCAGTGGGTCCTCCCCAAAGCAGGCTCATGCCCTTAATGCCCTGGAAAACCTACATTCAAAGAGTTCGTAGGCTCCAGGAATGTCAATTGGAACAAGAGTTAAAGTCTTAGCTGCAAGAATTTACCAAAAAAAGTAATGCATCTACCAAAATATACACTAATGATACAATCGGCAGTGAGGTGAACAATGGAGAGAAGGGTGGAGAGAAGAGAATGGAATGGAATCCCAAGAACAAGGTGGTGTATA
>MNCI01032569.1:382549-396421 GCA_015680685.1 Gnetum montanum | reverse complement strand
AAAAATGAAAAACTGAAAAACAAAAAGTTGTAAAATTAAAGAAAATTAAAAAAAATATATTTATTAATCCTACTTGTCATTGAAATGGGGGGTATCCCCCATAACTAAACGGTTGAGTATAGCAAGGATTAATAAATGGAAAATGAGGATCCTTACATATTGGAAATATTGAAGCTGGTCCACACTTATCACTTTGGATTTCACACACTTTGTAATAAACACAGTGGGGCACTTCATACGATGTAGTTCCCGGATAACGAGTTGACCCACTATGATGTTTAGGACCGTTAGATGGTATGCAAAGATTGGGCTGATGCCTCCCATGGTTGTGTTCATTGGGCCTTATGGTTATTGGAGTGTTTGATGGTGGCCCTGATGAAGTTACATGAGGCGTTGGGTTCAAAGGTAAGGGTGCACCATAGTGTTGGACTTGTGCTGGGTTGGAAGATGTAGTGGCCTCAGAGTTATGTTGTCCCTTCCTACGGCCGTGTTTAAAGAAAGGACGTCTTTGATGTTGAGGAGGCTCTTCACTACTATTAGTAGTAGTAGCACAAGTGTTGTTCATGGGTTGCAATGGTGTAGGTACGTAAGGGACAGTTGGTGACGATGTATAAGGAGGGAAAGGATGAGAATGCTGAAAGTTGGGAGAAGGGTAAGGTGCACAAGGTAGTGGTTGTGTTGGAGGCATGGGTTGATAGTATTGTGGAGAATAGTATTGTGGTGAGATAGAGTATGGTGGCCCGGTTCAAGAAACAGGGTGTTGAACGTTATAAGCATTTGGATTCGGAAAATATGAAGGGTGCCTCCAGTCCAAGGGTGGATTCCCCCACGACTGGGATTGTTGCCACTGTGATCTAACACAGTATCTCTATACGAACTCTGGATGTAACTTGTTTCCCCAATGCTCATGTAGATGTAACAAGATTGGGCATTGGCCTTTGGGGTGATCATACAAGCATATCTTGCATTCATACATATGATTAGCAGTTGAGCACTTCTTCCCTTCATTTCTTCTTTCTGAATTTCTATGATTTCATCCTGCTTCTTGGGTTGTGAAAACTCTATCTCCAATGATGTTGACATATTCTCCACACTTTTGATTCATCCATTCCAACATCTTATTGATCTTTGCCTCAGCTTCTTCTAACAATTGTTGTATTGTCAAAGATGATGTTTCCACCTTGGGATTTGTTGATATCTCCTTGTTACGATCATGGACCTTTGTTGAGTTGTGATTTTGGTCTCGTTGATGTTTTTCAACACTCTCCCATGTAGCTATCTCCTTCTTCTTTTGCTAGCCGCTTAATAAGCTCTTGGATTTGATGGGTTCATAGGCTGTATAGCTGACCTTGAGCATACGTTCCTAAAGTCTCTCTGGTTTCATTACGTAGCCCATTAATGATGTGATACATTAGCCTTTCCTCGGAAAACCCATGGCCTGGACAGTTGTTTAACAGTGAATAATATCTTTCTAAGGCCATGTCCAAGGGTTCATGTTTTTCTTGTTTCCATCCTTGGATTTGTTTCCTCAAGGCTGACACTCTTGCGTAGGTTTGATATTTTTCGTTAAAGACCTCTACCATTGTTGACCAGCGTCGTATTGAATTTGGTTTTAATGATCTATACCATACTTTAGCTTGGTCAACAAGTGTCATAGGAAAGAGCTTCAGTTTTTGCCAACTGTTATCAATGTTATTCCATGTGCAGGCATCGTAGAAGGCTAGTAAATGTTGATGCGGATCTAAGTCATAGCCTCCTGAAAATTTGGGAAAGTTGTTTAAATCGAGCCTGGGTAGTCGGCTCTCTTTACGATGCCTACGTGAGATTCGAACAGCCTCTTGTATTTGCGTTAAGCTTGTAGTGGCCAGTGGGGGTTCATCGTCATCGGGTAAGTTATGCTTTCGTGTGTTACGATGACGTTGTTTTTGTTCATTCTTATAGGAAACTCCCACTTCAGGTTGTATACTCCAATCTTCATCGTCATATAGCTCATTGGTTCTCCAATGAACTTCCTCACTAAGTGTGGCGTTATTATCATCTTGTAGGAGAGGCATTGTTGTGTGTGAATTTATGTGACTTTTTATAATTACTTCTTTTTAAGAGATATATCGTTAAGTTCTTTACAGCGACCTTGTATGATATAACTAATCTAGATAACTAGCACCATCCCCGGCAACGGCGCCAATGATGAGTGGCGAGGTACCCCTACACTCAACCATACGAAACGAGCGTCGCACGCGCGATCCGGTCGAACTCCGCAGATGGACTAGTTGTGGCACCTAGATAGTTAGCCTTAGGTCGCAGTTCGCTGTCTTCCCATCTAGACTAGTTTTGCATATGTCACGTATGGTTTAGTCTAGATGAGGTGTATGATGTGTTCTAATTCTAACGCTACTCCTGATGGCAGTGGAAAATAATATTAACTAATCTAAGCTAAGAGGAAAAGGGTAAGAAAATCTAATCTAGCCTAAGTGCGACGAGCAACCGATTCCTTGATCAACCGTACACATCTTGGACTTCGTGCACGACTGCCACTGGGACTACCAAGCATAGGCCTAGGTACGCCACTGGGATTACCAAGCGCAGACCCCAAATACGCCACTGGGTTACCAAGCGTAGATCCCCCTAGCTACACCACTGGGCTACCAAGCAGTCACACATAAATGCTCGTAATCAAGTCGTACTCATTCCACTTCTAGGAGTTTAAGGGTGAGAAACTAATCGCGATGAGCAACTGATTCCTTAACTAGCCGTACACACTCGTAGATGCTCATAGTTAAGTCGTACTCATACAGCACTATGAAAGCAATAAATAACATTAAATAAATAACAAATAAATAAACTAAGTGAATGTTGCAATGATGAAGTAATCTCGATCTTTATTGCTGGTCATGTGCATGTCCAAGTACGGCACACTCGAATAAAGACACCGTACAATTACATTCACCACACTGCGGGCAGACACAGGAAAAAATCTAACTCTGGAGGGATCAAACTGCCAGAGCTTCGCTACTCTAAAACTGGGATCCCCAAACAAGGGAGAGCCGCCTCTTATTTATAGACATGGCGGCAGAATGCGATATTGCGTACGCGATATCGTAGGAAAGGATGCGATATTGCGTACGCGATATCGCGGCCTGTGCGAACCACGTCTCATCACTTATTATGCCACCAGCTAATATTACTAGAGCAAGAGATGTAGAAACAATAGCCAAAATGCCCATGGCCTTAGTAGAGCATGGATACATATTGGATTAACTACTACAAATAGGACAAGTGATGCAAAATCTTTTTGATATCCCGAATGATATTACTACAGTTTAGTTGGAACTTATTTTAACAAAGGGAAAGCTAGTCATGGCTAAAACTAGAATGAAATATGATGAAAATGAAGTGCAAAGGTTACAAGGGAAATTGACCATACTAAGAGCAAAAAGGCAAGACCCTAAACAATACATTGCACTTAACTAGCTAGATCAATTTAGGAATGAAAAAATTAGCCAGCTCATGGCCAAGTATGCACAAATAGAGATGGAAAAAGAGAAGGCAAGATGGAACACTTAAATAGAAGATGCTTAAACATATGCCCATGCCAAGGCTCTANAGAGAAGGCAAGATGGAACACTTCAATAGAAGATGCTTAAACATATGCCCATGCCAAGGATCTGACTACACTTGAAGAAGAAAATAAGAGAATTATTGTAGAAAATGTAAGCTTGAAAAACATCAAAAATAAAAGAATGTGTTGGAAGAGAGTATTCATCAATTGAGAGAGTAGTTTGCTCAGGTCAACCTTAACATCAAAAAGTTAGCTAGAGAAAATAGAACCTTGTCCATGGAAGAAATCTATGTTGTATGCTTGAAATCAACCATTGAATTCAACACATGAAAAAATGAGACCAAGAAACATGAATGACTAAAAGAACATTTTAGAGATTAAGTGGGCATGTATAAAAAAATTAATGAGAAGGAGAGCCAGATGGTTAAGGTCAAAATCAATTCCATCACAATAGAAACACCTAATTGGCAATCCATCTTGGATAGTCTTGTTCACATATACCAAAATGAAATCAAGAATAAAGACTTGAAAATTGAAGATCTAATAGAGTACATGGGGTTAGCAAATCTTCGATATGCTAACTTAGCCATGTTAATAGTAGGTGGGCCCAAAAAAAAACTAGAGTAGCAAGTAATCACAGTTTATGCAATGTATAAGAATGAGTTTACAAATAGAAAATATGCATAATAGAAGTTGCAAATAGCAAACTCTGAGTTACAAGTAGTCAAATCTAGCTATCGATATCAAAAGGACGTAACAACAAATTGGTTAGAAGAATGATGGATTATCAAGAATTGAGAAAAATAGCTAGGGATTTTAAATAAGAGTGAAGGTAGTTTGCAACATGGTATGTAAAAACCAATAGAATGTTCCCATAGTTGTTGTGTCCTTAGGAAGTACCGACTTTAGCAAACATTGTTGAATTTACCTAGATAGCTACATGGTCCAAGATTAGAAGATGAGAATCTTTGGGTACTACTTAATAGGTATTAGTTTCAAAAGCCCAATGATAAAGGAAAGAAATCAATGGAGAAGCCACCATCGCCTGGAACCTAAGGATTGCATTGAGCTCTAATGTTTTGTTTTAATTTTTTTTGTTATGTGTGTCAATCATGCACTACATAATAATTTTGTAAATACCACTTGAATCACAATGTGACATTCATAGTAAAGTTAGTTATGTATAGAAGTCATAATGTCAAAGTTTGAATATAACCCCAAAAAATTTGTAAGGAACTCTATTCTCCTTTTGTTTTAACTCGAGGATGAGTTTTTAGTTAGTCATGGGGGTAGGATAAAACCTTTTATATAAAGCCCATAATATTGTATTTATTTATAGAATTCATAATTTCAAAGTTTGAATATAACCGCACAAATTTGTAAGGAACTCTATCCTCCATTTGTTTTAACTTGAGGATGAGTTTTTAGTTAGTCATGGGGTATGATAAAACCTTTTATATGAAGCCTATAATATTGTATTTATGTATAGAATTCATAATGTCAAAATTTGAATATAACCCCAAAAATTTGTAAGGAACTCTATTTCTTTTTTTTTTTAACTCGAGGATGAGTTTTTAGTCAGTCATGGGGGTATGATAAAACCTTTTATATGAAGCCTATAATATTCTATCTATGATAACATAGTTATGATATTGTAGCTCAACATATGTCATCATAGATGCAATGTAGTCAACCATGGTCATGCTTATAAATACTAACCCACTGTCATGTCAAAATAACAACTTTTTGCCAACACTTAGTAAAATTTTTATAGTTTGTTTTTGTGAGTTAGAGTTAGAGTGATTTTCCACAATGTGGTAAATTACAATTAGAAGAAATCTTTATTTGATTGGATCCTAAACATAAGTCATAAATGGCAATAAAGATCTAGATTGTTTTTCATCATTACAGTGATTCACTTAGCATAAGTTTACTTTTCCATGTTGTTTACATTTACTAAGTCCTTTACTTTTCCAATGTCTATTAGTGAGGTAGAATAAATAAAATTGGTTTCAAGTGTAAAATGTAATTATTTGTTAACTCAGTAGTCACTTTGTTTGATTTGTTCAGTAGTGAAGTTACTTGGTAATCCTAACAACAGTTGCATTAGCCTAGGATGTGTACGGAAAACTAGGAATGGATACTTATCACCAATAGGATAAAATAACTTTACATTTTCATTGCACTTAAACTTAGGATTTATAATCATTTTTACCATGTTGGCACTTAGCATATTTCAAGTTGAACAACATTAGTACATCATATACCTCATTAATAGTTAAACCATACAATTTTTCCATGGTACTTCTAAATGTTTAGACAAAATCACTCAACTATTGATCACTTAGTTAATTTTAAACACTGCATGGAGTTTACAAAAATTCCTAATAAAAAAGGTTTTATTTATTTTATTGATTTTGCAAAAAGCATATGATTTAGTGATTTTTACAAAACTATGGTTACGCTTCCATAAAATTAGCCTTCCTCTAGATTTGATTGTAGTAACTCAAAAATTGTATGAGGAAATGATTATTGAAATTACAGACAAAAATTTAAAGAAAAAAAAATTCAATTCTAGAGCAAAGTTGGAGTTAAACAAGGTTAGCCACTTTTTACAAATGTATCTTTATTGATGAAATGCAGGAATGGTAATACAATAAGTAAGATAGTCATGCTATCAAAATTGGACCATAAGAAGCAAATATTCTTTTATATACAGAGGATGCTACCTTGATCTCCACTGATATAGAAGGTATGCAAAATATGTAGCAAATTTTAGAAACTTATTGTTGCTCCTTTGGTCTTCAAGTGAATGTGGATAAAACCAAATTGATGATTTTGGAGATAAGAAATACCTATTGTAACTTCCATTTTGGAGGCACTAATGTGCAAATAGTAGATTCTTTTAAATATTTGGGTTTCATTTATGATGAATCATGGTTTTCCAAGCCTCGATATTGGATCCTCGATATCAAGTATGCGATATTGCGGCCTGGATAACGATATCAGATACACAATATCATGATTCCTGTGTAAGCCTATAAATACACATTTGGGCATATAGGAGAAGAGAGAGTCATATAGTGTTAGAATAGAGCCTTTTTGTCATTTTTTTTAGTTAATTTCAATTCTTTCCCTAGTGCATGCCCATAGTGTGATGATTGCAATTGTACAGAACCTTTATTCGAGTGTGATGTACTTGGACACGTACATGATCGGCAATAAACATCGAGATTACTCCATCATTGTAGCATTCACTTAGTTTTTAATTATTGAATTGTCATTGTTATTTATTTTTTACTTATTTAATATTTATTTACTGTCATTTACTATTCCTATTGTTAAATGCGAAATGAGTATGACTTAATCATGAACATTGAAGTGTAACTACTTGGTAACCCAATAGCGTATTTAGGAGTGCTTAAGTAATGTGTGCTTGGTAATCCCAGAAGTAGTACATGAGGTCTAAGATGCATACGGATGATTAAGAATGGATGCTCATCACACTTAGGCTAGCTTAGACTTCATTTCTTACTGCTTATTAGTTAATCGAGCTTATTTTCCATTGTCTCTAAGAGTAGGACTAGTTTAGGACCATATCATTTGCCTCACTTTGGACTAAATCATACTTGACCAAGTAAATACTACTTCGAGTGGGAAGATAATGAACTACGATCAATGTGTAACCATCTAGATACCATAACTAGTTCATCTATGGAGTTTAACCAAATCATGCATGAATGCTCATATTCATATGGTTGAGTGTAGGGGTACCTCATCACTCATCATTGGTGTCATTGCCAAGGATGATGCTAGTTCTTTAGATTAGTTGCATCATCCAAGATCACTGTAATGAAGCCTTAATGATATATCTTTTAGAAAGAAGTAATTGCAAATAATTCACACACAAATTCACAAGAATGTCCCTCTCACAAGACTATGATAACACAACAACTAGTAAGGCAATTCATTGGAGAACCAACAAATTATATGATGATGAAGATGAATTTTGAAATACTCAATCTTATGTAGGGGTCTCTTATGTACATAAACAAAGGCAACATCATCCCAACTCACAAATTCATAACCTACGTAGTGACGATGAACCCATGCTGGCCACTAAGAGCCCAATGCATATACAAGAGGCTATTTGAATATCCCGCAAGCATCATAAGGAAAGCCATCTAACCAGGCTTGATTTAAAGAACTTTTCCAAGTTTTCAGGAGGTTATGATTTAGATTCACAACATCATTTAGAAAAAACTTAAGCTCTTTCCTATGATAGTCATTGGACAAGAAAAAGTATGGTACAGGTCCTTAAGACCAAAATCAATTCGACATTGGCCGACAATGGTAGAACTCTTCAATAAAAGATATCAAACCTATGCAAGAGTGTAAGCCTTGAGTAAACAAATCCAAGAGTGGAACAAAGCGTAACATGAACCCTTGGACATGGCCTTAGAAAGATACTATTTTTTGTTAAACAATTTCCCAGGCCATGGATTCTCCGAGAAAAGGTTAATGTACCATATCATGGATGGGCTCCATAATGAAACAAGGGAAACCCTAGGGATGTATGCTCTAGGTCTATTATATGAGCTACAAACCCATCAATTCTAAGAGCTTATTACACGAGTAGCAAAAGAAGAAGGAGAAATGGCTAAATGGGAGAATGTTGAAAGCTCTCAATGGGACCAAAACCTCAAATTAGCAAAGGTCCATGATCATGAAGAGGAGAAATCAACTCACCTCAAGGAGGTGGAACCATCTTTGCCAATAGTACAATCACTAGATGAAATTGAGGTAAAGATTAATAAGATGATGGAATGGATACACGAAAAATGTGGAGAATATGCCAAGACTATTAGAGGTAAAACCATGACAAATGAAGAAGTAGGACAGAACACCACTAGATAATCGGAAATAAGGGTTCTAGAGAATAAGGATAAGAACTCAACTGCTAATCATACGTATCAATGTAACATTTGCCTGTACGATCACCCCCCAAAGGTTAATGCCCAATCTTGTCATATTTACATGAGCATTGGGGAGGAATGTTACATCCAGAGTTCATAAAAAATACCATGTTCAATCAGAGTGGCAAAAATCCCAGTTGTGGTCAAAAATACCCTCAAATTGATCACACCCTTCATACCATTCAAACCTAAGCGCTTATCGGGTTCAACATCTTGTTTCCCCAACTAGGTCAACATATTCTATCTCACCCCATCATTATCATTCTCCTAAGTACTATGAACCCATGTCCTCTCCCACAAGATCACCACCTCATGTTCCTTGCACTGCTTCTACCCCTCAATATTCTCATCTTTCACCTCCTTCTACATCGCCACCGGTTGTGCTAGAAGGTTTTGCACCACAATACCAACCCATGAACATTACTTGTGTTGCTATAGTCAATAGTAGTGGAGGTCCTCCACAACGCTGAAAGCATCCTTTCTTTAGGAACGACCAAAGAAAGAGACAACATGCTTTTGAAACCACTACATCCTCCAACCCAATGCAAGTTCAACGCTGTGATGCATATGCCTCATCAAACACAATGCCTCCTATTACCTTATCAGGGCCACCAATCAATACTCCAACTACCATGTGGCCCAATGAATATAACTACATCGGGAGACATATCTATCCTTACATACCATCTTACAATCATAGGTGCCATAGTGAGTCAACTCCTTATCAATAAACCACATCTTATAATTTGCCCCACTATGCCTACTTTAATCAAGTGTGTGCACCCCAATTTGGGTACATTCTAACCACCACATCAAAAGACATCCAATGGTTTGGATATGATCGGGTCCCAATATTTCCAAAATGCATGGATCTAAATCTTCCATTTATTAATTCTCGCCATGATCAAAATTTTAGTGATGGGGGATACCCTCCATTCTAACAAACAGAATTAATAAATGTTTTTCCTTTTCTTCAATTTTACAATTTTTTGTTTTTCTAATTTTTCATCTTTCCATTTGTTGTTTTATTTTTTTTATTATTTTATTTTTTTATCTTTTTATGGGTAATCTCATCTATGAATAAAACACTCATGTGACTCGTTGGTTGAGGTGTTGTTCTATGCTATCAAGTCTCAAGTGGCTAATTATTTGGACAGCAAGCCCACCACATCCACCCAACCATTCTATTAATAAGAGGTGCTACTCTGGGTATGATGATGTTCTTGTCATCATGAAAACTTAAAAGTAATTTTGTGCTCATTATACCCAGAGTGAAAAATGATGGACTAAGATGGAAAGGCCAAGGTGTGACATCAAGAGGACTTGTGGATTCTCTTTGGTGACATTTGTAGGTGTTATCATGTAGCCTGGTTGTACAAAGATCCTTGTAGATCTAACAAAAAATGGGAGTAAGAGTAATGAAGGCACTGAATAAAGAAACTCAATGCTATTCTGGGGGATCCCACTAGAAAGACATGCACCCATGCCGAAGGTTGGTGGCTTCTCCAGTTCACTATTGGAAAGGACAAAGTGCCAAAGTAGCTAAAAAAAAGGAAAGAGAAAGAAGAAAACAAAGAAAAACCCAACGAAAAATCAAGAAAAAAAATTAAAAAAAAAACGAATGTGTGTGCCATAGAGAAATTCCAAATCACTTCTCCCTTGGAAAAAATGCCAAGTGATCGTATTCCTTGTTGTCATGGTGCTCTTCTGGTTGTTCATCAATGGATGAAACAATGCGATGTCACTGATCAAAGGAATGGACTTGGTCTTGATTTTGGAGCGACAAGCTAATGACACATTAAACATACTCTACACTCACAATTCATTGCGCCCTGGGTCAATTACCTTATGTCCTGATCTCTACGATCCCTTCTAGAATTCACCTCATCTCCATGTTCATGTATTTGTGACTTGTGTCTTGTGTAGCATTAAACTCATACCTCATCACATGGTATCTACATGTGTGTGTTTTGTGGAACTGGTATGGATTACATTTAACCCTTTTAGTGCCTATGGACATTTTTAGGTGTGGTTATATAAGGGCATGATAAGTAGGAACCTGCTTTGGGGAGGACCCACTTGTGTAACTTTTATAATTTGCACTCATTGCACATCATCATCACATCATTTTATACTCTTTGAATACTACGTTGCTAACATTATTCTTTCCTTTACCATCATTCTAATTCAAACATTCCTATGCACCACTACATGTCATTTTTCCTCATCCTATTCATGAATTTCCTTGTTAAAATCCACCTCATTACACTTTGGTGCCTTTAGGTCTCTTCAACGTTATCCTAGATCTTTCAATTCAACTTTAAATCCTTCATTTTTGACTTTCAAAATTTTCAAATTCATCCATTTAGCCAAGTACCCTATTTTCAAAAGGACATGATATCGGGTACTCGATATTGGGTCTGACATGATATCGGGTCCCTGCTATCGAGTATGCAATATCGCATCTATAAATACTATATATATGAACCCCCCTCCCCCCCGGGTGCATGTCAACATCATTCTTCATTGTTCATGCAAGGGGAGTTGAAATTTTCTTCCATGAATTGTTGAGCTTGCGTACTGACCATTCAAACATCCATAACTTACTAATTAATACTTTGATTCTCATTCCAATTGAACTTGCTTAAACCTAGAGTGTTTAACTTAGTCATGGGGGAAGGGTACATTCCAATTTGCACGTAGTTTTTTTGAATTTTGTCATTGCCCCTAGGATATCATAAGGGTAAGTGACCTTAAAATTGTTAGAAACAGTTGCCAAATTAATTTTATCTCTTTACCCAGACCATGAAAATTATTTTTTGGAATCACCTAATCAAAATGGGGTCCAATATCAAAACTTTTATGGGAATTTCCATGAAAATCTCTAACTATGAATCACACTAAGCAAGAAATGAATCCATTGAGGCAAGGAGTAAGGTATGAATCAAATTTTGTAAATAGCCTTACTAATAATTGCTCTGTGTGATTGCAGATGGCCCCTAAAAGAGGACAGTAAGGAGGACCCTCTCAAGGTGCATCCAAATGGCCAAGGAGAGGTAGAGGCCAGGCATCTCTCGAGGAACGTACAAAATAGGAGGCATAATCATTCAGCATCGATTAGGAACCTCCTATTACTGTGCAATTGGGACATGCTGAAGGAGGAGATGGCAGAGCACCTGAACATGGACAACATCTCATGTTGTCTCTAGAATGTGTTCAAGAAATTTATGAAAGGTCCATGTTAACAGTTGTGATTGTGGAACTCAACTTTGGACCTTTCACTGAGTTTGCTGCCGAAGCAGTCAGGGACCAACTTGAACGGTTCCCACTATGACCTATTCTCTCTAAAAGTGGTGATTGGTACATGGGAGAGATGTACCAATTTTGGCATAATAAAGAAGAAGGTACCACCATTGATATTGGTGGTATTCTTGTTGATTTCTTTGCCAAAGCCATTACGGAAGTTCTAAATCTTCTGAATACAAGGCCAAAAGTTATTCACTTTTCCACTCGTTTCAATGCTGATGCATGAAAGATATGGTTGAAAAGGACATACGGTAAGGAAGACAAAGCATATGGAGAGCTGACACATGAAGAGAGAATCTACTTCAAAATTGGCACATATCACATCTTCCCCACAAAGGGATTAAATAGAATTTTGACATATGCAGCTAGAGGAAGTGCTATGTTCATGGGCAAGGTTAGTGCCAACCTACGTCATCTATATCTTATAGAAATTTTGAGGTGGTTTGAAGAACGTAAGACAAGGAAGTTCACGTTACCCTTCCCCTATCTCATCAGGAAGCTATGTCGACGTGCTAGAATTCTAGGGTACACCAATGACATCCTCAAAAAGGCCAAAAATGCTTCATTCATTGAATTACTGAAACCACTAACCCCAAGAAAAAGTGCTGGTGAGACACTAGAACTTGAGCAAGAATAGGAAGTAGGGCCTAGCACACAAATTACAGGCCAGCAAGATCAGCCACCATCGCCATTGCAAGACTATCAACTATTGATGAGCCATTTCAGGGCCATCACTGAAATGGTCAGTTGGGGAAGCCATGATGAGGCTAATCTCTTCAAGGTCATCGATGATGTCGTATGATCCACGATCTCAATTGATTGCGCACAAGGCAAGGTATCTATCCAAAAAGAAGGAGGGGAATCACACTAGTCACAACAGATATCTGGGAATGCTACATCCTTTCAGGTGTAATTAGAAACTGGTGAAGGCATCATAGTAGTGGTCATGCAGCACCAAGATGCAGTGGGAGCTATAGAAGTGGTCACAAAATACATAAAAAATCATTCAATGTCCCTATTGTCCCACCAGTAGATTTTATAGAAACACGCGATGCTCAAACTTTGGCCGGTCCCTTGATGACTCCTGCAGAGCATGAAGATGTTCTAGATCAGTTGCTATAGACATGACAAGTGATAACATCCCTGTTTGACATCCCTCAAGATGTCACAACAACTTAGTTAGACCTCATCTCCACAAAAGGAAAGTTGTTCATGGCAGAGGTTAGGGCCAAGCATGCAGAAGAGGAGTTAAAAAGACTCCAAGAAAGGCCGTCACCCTACAAGCTGCATAGCAGGACCAATTCCCATTCATTCCTGCAGACCAACTAGAGTCCTTCTAGACAGAGCAATTGAATAAATTGTTGGTAGAGAATAAAAGAGTGGTAGAGGAAAAAGAGAAGGTCGATTGGGATGCTTCTAAAGCACAAGCTCAAACATATGCACATGCCAAAGCACTCAAGGTCTTACAAGAGGAAAATAAATAGCTTACCACTAACAATCTTCAATTAACTACAATGGAAA
Source organism: Gnetum montanum (assembly GCA_015680685.1). Lineage (NCBI taxonomy): Eukaryota > Viridiplantae > Streptophyta > Gnetopsida > Gnetales > Gnetaceae > Gnetum > Gnetum montanum. Next base: position 383,059 of record MNCI01032569.1, on the reverse strand, counting down.
AAAAAAGAATTTTCTTGAAGAAAATTTTTAGCAATTGTGGGAATAATTAATAAGGATCAACTAGGACATGAATCACTTGGCCAGAGAAAATAGAATCCTCTCAATGGAGAAGGTACGCGTGATCCATCAAAAGACGACAATTGAAATAAGTGCATGGTAGAACGAGGCCAAGCAACATGAGAAGCTCAAAGAGCACTTCAGAGATCAGGTGAGGATGTTTAAACATGTGGTTGAAAAAGAAATCCATATGGCCAAAGTCCACATTTACACACTCAATGCTCAAAACGCTGATTGACGGGCCATATTGGATACTTATGCCTTTGCCCACCAAGCAGAAATAAAAAGTTAGGACTTGCAGATACAAGATCTCATAGAATACATGGAGTTGGCAAACCTGTAGTATGCCAACTTGGCCATGTTGATAGCAAGATGCTTGAGAACAAAATTGGAAAAGCACGTAGCAACCACTTACGCAAAGTATGAAATAGAATTTGCTGAGCACAAGAAGAC
>MNCI01032569.1:362955-381499 GCA_015680685.1 Gnetum montanum | reverse complement strand
CACTAGTTTAGGACCACATCATTTGCCTCACTTTGGACTAAACCATACATGACCAAGTAAATACTAGTCCAGGTGGGAAGATAGCGAATTGTGATCAACGTGTAACCATCTAGGTACCACAACTAGTCTGTCTGCGGAGTTTGACCAAATCGTGCATGAATGCTCGTATTCGTATAGTTGAGTGTAGGGGTACCTTACTAGTCATCAATTTAGATGAAGTATTACATGGGGAAGTGAATGAAGGAAAGAATAACATGAGATTTCACGACTTTGTATGCTTTCAAAAATATGCACAATGATTTAGGTCAAAAAAATAGTTAAGACTATCATCTATCCTATTATATTGTACAGATGTGTTGTTTGGGTAGTTAGACTCGGTGCTAAACTTTGAAAAGATATTGAAAGAGTGAAAAAAAAGTTTTCTTCCTCATGAGTTAAAGGTGAAGATGCAAACACCTTACTCCATGTTATTAGTGAATATGATTTATTACCTTTAGAAGTAGAAGCCTTATGTTAATTTATTACATACTCTCATAACTTGCCTATCCCAAGGTAAGAAAAATTCTCTAAAGTAGTTCTTGAGAGTTTGCAAGGCTATAGTTGGTATTTTTAGGGGATGTAATAGTTGAGAAAATGTAATATCTCTTAAGAGGACATGTAACAAAATCCTAAGCATATTTGCCAATTGGTCAAGTAGAATGTTTTAACACAAATGTGGTTTAATGTAGAAGGTAAGAGACAATTTTATTTATATCACATTAGATCGAATAAACTAGATGTAGAAGCTCACTATCTTTGAGCTACTATTCCAATAAAGTATCATAATGCTATTAACAAGCTTTGCTTAAGTTCTTACTATCTTAGAATTGAAAGTGGAAGGCAAATTCAACTCCCTTGAGAAAAGTGCATTTGTAGGTTGTGCAAGTTAGGAGCCCTTAAAGATGAGTTACATGTTTTTCTTTCTTGTGTTGTGACTCCCATTTGAGACATTATTATAATGTTATAGCAAAAAACTTGTATGATTGATTTTTGGTGCCCCCATTGGTGCTTGGTCAATTTGTAGAGTCAATTTTTATTTTCCATGAAAGTGTAATATTTCTCCAATAGATTCTATTGGTTTTCGAATGTAATAAAGCTTCAATTTCATTTCATTTCAAATGTTTAATGTATCCCCTCCACGATTACGATAGTGTCTACTACATATGGTTAGACGTGGGGCATGCTCAATACTCATCAGTAACTTATTTAAGCTATGTAGAAGTAATTAAACTACATTAATATTGGCAACATTTGTATTTAAGCTATGTAGAAGTAATTAAACTACATTAATATTAGCAACATTTGTTTTATTTAAAATTCCTTACTACTAACATATTTTGTATAAACTAATGTTTATAACAAATCCTTTAAATCTACTATTATATTTACCGCAATTCATAAATACTAAATTAGTAAAGAATTTTATCAAAATTCAAACGTGAAAGTTCAGGTTGACTACATATTGTGGTGTCCGATATTCTTAACGGTATAAAAATTTGAATACAATGATGGTTACCTGCTGGGAAATTCCATGCCAATTTGGTAAGACTGGAGCATGAAACATGGATGGAAATGGATGGAATATTGATTAACAACTTGGGGATAGAGGAAAGTTCACAACGTCCTTGTATTTAACTGTTTCTATCATAAAACCAGCTTTCAAAGTCATATTCTAACGGTGTGCGTTAAAATGGTAATGTGTAGAAAAATCTCTTAAAGACTTTTAAAAGCCCTCCACGAGCACATGCAGGATGCCACCATGTTCAGGGAATCGCTTCACCAGTCTTCCAAGGTTGGATCTCATCCCATAAAACACCGACATTCAACTAAATCATGGACCACGTGCGTCCGAGTCAATCATTTGTTAATCGTAAGGTTTATAACTAAAGCACCCACAGAAGGAGAAGAGTGTCATAGATTACGAAATTTTAGATTGAATCTGAATCTGGGGTACTTCGTGTTATAATTCCACGAACAAATTAGCTAATTCGGCACGGAAATTTTGTGATTGGAATGTATACAAAATGCAAACGCGAAAATGTCGTGAATGGCGCAAGACGCATCGTCTTGAGCAAGAAATTCCATGCGATCGTATGTGCGATCGCGTCTCCAGAGAAAAAGTTGCGTGCAGCAGTCTTGTTGAGACAGCCACGGCTTCATAAAGAATGGGCGCCGTTAATTGCGGCAGACCGAAGTCCCACATATTTTGGCATTTGTCCTAGATAGTGGAGTTTGCTAAGCATCCGCTTCTTGAATTTGCTTGACAGCAGCACCCTACACAACAAGAACGTCAACAGCAAATCCCATTGCTTCGATCCACATGTTTTCCAAACTTGACCAGTCGCACAGAAACGGTAAAACAACGGATGAGGAGCCTCCGCGTTCTGCTGCGTACAAGACCCGTCACCCCAAAAACTCCACCACAATACGCAAACGGCAAATCCTATTAGAGGACCAATACAGGCGGCCGCTATTTATAGAGCAGCAGTCCGGCGGCCTTGTCCATCAGGATTCAGAAACAAAGTCCAGCAAGAAACATGGAGTCAGCTGCGGCTACGTTTCATGTTCTGGCAGTGCTGGTCGCTGTTTCTGCTTTGCTCTTCACATCTGCAGGTTCACTAGTTCTGAGTTTCTCCCAAATCCCAATAGAAGTCTAGAATACATTGGCTAGAATATAATGTTAGCAGTTTAAGCCGTAATTTTGATTCAGAGTTTTTGGGTTTTTGCGTCTGTTGAATGTTGAAAAACAGAAGGAGCGATAGGCATATGCTACGGAGACTCTGCAACGAACGTGCCGGCGGCAGGGGACGTGGTGAAGCTGTTGCAGAGCCACAATATTGGCAGGATACGGCTCTACTACGCCAACCACGATCTGCTCACGGCGCTAAAAGGCACTGGCATCGAAGTTACTGTGGGCGTAAGCAACGACGAGCTGCAGAAAGTGGCCACGGACACGGCCTCGGCCACGGGATGGGTCCAGGACAACGTCAAGAATTTCATCAGCGACGTCCAAATCAAGTACGTGGCCGTGGGCAACGAGGTGTTCCGCCGCTCTGATCTGGTGTCGCAGCTGGTGCCCGCCTTGAAAAACATCCAAGATGCCATCAACGCAGCCGGCCTGGGCAGTTCCGTTAAGGTAAGTACCTGCCTGCGCAATCTAACCAAATCAGGAATTAATTCGGATAATCTCTGGATACCATGAAAGTGAACTTGAATTTTTTCTTCCTTGATACATCACACCGCTCAATATAAGCGATTAAGATAAGCGAGATTGAATTTTTTTACTTTTTGATAACCGTTTCATTGAGTTGAGACTGATTCGCATTATTGGGTCGCCTTATGTAACTCTCTTGTAACTGTAACTCTCTCTGTAGCTCTCTTGGAGCCGGATCTTACTGAACCACTACGATTTTGTAACTCTGTAACTCTCTTTTAACTGTAGCTTACCGAAACACAATGTGTTCTGTGTGCTTGTTTTTGCCTTGATTTGTTTCCTAATATTTCAGAATTACTGTTACGATTGCAGGTATCGACGCCTCATGCGTTCGACGTTGTGGGAAATTCGTTCCCACCGTCGAAGGGCAAGTTCAGGGACGACATAAAAGACACGATGCGGTCTGTTCTAGATCAGATTGATTCCAATGGCGCTCCTGCTATGGTGCATCTGTATCCGTATTTCAGCTACAAAGACAACAAGGGATCCATCAAACTTGAATATGCTCTGTTCCAGACCACTGATACGGTGCATGATGACAACAGCGGCCGCGATTATCACAATCTTTTCGATGCACAGTACGATGCCTTCGTTGCTGCCATGGCCGACGTAGGCCACCCCAACCTGGCCGTGGTGGTGACCGAGAGTGGCTGGCCCTGGAACGGTGGCGATTCCGCCAGCGTGGCAAACGCTCAGACGTACGTTAACAATCTCATCAGCCACGTGGAGGGCAACGGTGGCACCCCTACCCGGCCGGGCAGCAGCATCCCCACCTATGTTTTCTCGCTGTACAACGAGGACAAGAAGGCCTCAGATTCCAACGGCGACATTGAGCGCTACTTCGGCCTCTTCAACACCGACGGCTCTGCTTCTTACTCCGTCAATTTCTCCCCTTGACAATGATATATAAGTATATGTATTCGATCCAATAACGGGGTTCCATTGGCTGCACCTCTGAAGAATAAGGAAACCCTCTGTAATAGTTTCTCCAATCACGCATAATATATTTGTGGAGTTACTCTGCCTTACGGAAACAGCCACAGCCACAGGATGATGGCTACCAAATAGTCTGCATCTCCCCTCGTCGGTCTTTTATAAAGTAAAAACTATACAGTCGATTTCTAATTTCGTTGACGCACGATCGTTGACGCCTCATCTGCTGCATTTTCTAATAGTCGATTTCTAATTTCTAATTTCTAATAGTCAAGCTTTCCGCCTCATCTGCTGCATTTTCTTTCGTTGACGCACGATCGTTTCTGCCGCCAAGCTCCACCTCTCCAATTTGTACTCATTTTGCAAAAAGTTAAAATATGCTGAATTCCGTATTCCTCTTAAAAGACCTTAAAAACTAATGATTTGATTTGGTTCTAAACATTACTTTCAAAGCACCATCACCAGCGCCGTTGACACCTATGACTTTAAACTTTAAAGCTATGCGTCGGGAGCGTACAGAAGCGCATTAAACTTGCAATGGGTTTTTGTTCTTGCCATGTCTGCATTGTGTTCTTGCGATATCTGCATTGTGCATATCTTCTCCTGTTCTGAATCATACCAAAAATTTCATTTTATTGTTAAGTGTCAAGCAAGCAATCAAGATTCATGGCATCGACATGAGACGGACCACAGAAAACAAGGGAGTACGAATGAATAAACAAACACACAGAAATCACAAAAGGGCTACTATGGTAACCGAAGGCCGAAGGGGCAAGTATGGGTCATACGGAAATCAAAACGGGGCGTGCGAGGAAAACATTGCATTCGCCTACCTTTGGGAGAGTGAAAGGTTCCGCCATGACTCACATTCACGCGTGTTTATTGTTCATTGATGGTTTTTGCTGGGGTCATGAGTACGGATGGATGCTTAACTTTTTTAAAGATCTGTTTGTTTATAAAGCAACGAAGCCCATCAGCACATGGCCAATGGCCATATGCAAGCTCATGGTGCTCCGTTTTTACTTTCCCCTCATGATTACTGCCGATTTTCCAGCGTCGGAAAGGTTTTCTATCATTGTAGGTGAGGTGAGTTACCGGGCTCTGCCTAGTTTAGTTAAGTTGTGTCTTCATCTTCAACAACGTGACTCACAGGTAGTCATTGAACAAAAGTATTAGCAGACCTGATTTGTTATAAATTTGGTTGAGGTTTATGCTTAATTTCATTTTTGGAAATATTGGATTGAGTAACAAAAGGGTTTCATTATTGCTGTCATTTTGGTTGTTGCAGAAATTATATGTTTGGCCAGATGATGGCTCCTGAGTAAGGAAATGGATTCAATGCCCTCCCTTCCTTTGCAAATTTTTTTGCTTCAGTTTAATGGTGATATTGCAATCTTATGTGCAATTTTTAAGCATTAACAATATTTTGGATTTACATTATACTTGTTCTATATTTTACAATGTATTTTTATTGAGATTTAATTTTTAAAAAACTAATATATTTAATTTTTCTCTATCACGGCCCCGGCTACGAACCCCTCCCCACTTTTTCTTTAGTCACAAGTACCCAAACACGTTCAGAATCACGAATCCTCCTCGATTCCTCACTTCCACGAATTGGATTCTTTTGATGCATAGCTTTAAAGTGAGTGGATAATAATCTTACCCTTGGAAATCAGAAAACACATGGTATAATTAACTCTTTTTTCATGGGCGTGCAATGTGAAATCCTTGATTTGCTAGCAAATATTTAAAGAAAATAGACGAAGTTCATAAACATTTTTTACCATAATAATTTTCAATTGAAAATGCAGGTACAATAGAAATTGCTTCTGCATGGTAGACATGATGCTCTTAGCGATAGAAGGTCTTTGTCAATTTACAGCACGGTCTCTTTTTTAGCACACACTACCTAAATTTTTTAAGGAAGTCTTAGTTGCTACACAACAAAGAAGTAGTTCTATGAGAAAATGACAGTCTTTCTTGTAATACACAATAGCTAAATTTTCAAAGAAAAAAGTCTTAGTTACTACACAACAAAAAGGATGGTTTCATGAGGGAATGATTTGGCTCAACAAATGGAATATTGAAATGGATATTTTACATAGTGATGTAAGGCAACTGCATGAGAGTAACAACAACAAAGCACTTTTACACATACATGTTAACCCAATGGAAAAGAAAAAATTAGAAGAAGCATCAACCAAAAAGCATCTTATTATCACTTTAAAAGTAAAATTAGGTGACCAAGATTGGGCTCCCATTATTTTAGAATTAAAACAAGTAGATGGGTCCAAATTCCATGAGAAAGAACTTGTCATTTATGCAATCAAAGAGCAAATGGAAATAAGCATCACATATTTCTAGAATGTCCAGGTATAGTACAAAGCCACCATAAATGGCAAATTATAGTTTAATTGAGCTTTTCCAAATAGCACCAAGAGAACTTGGTAACTATATTGATGAAGTGCTTGCTACACATACTATGTATATTTCTTATGTTCAATAGATTTCAAAGATCTCCTAACATAATAAAAAGCATTTCAATTTTAATTTTATCATTATTTTTAATGCAAAAAAATCATTTAAAATATAAGGTTTATTTAAAGTTAAAGGTCCAAAGGGTGGAAAGGATGAAATGTAGCAAGTGAAGAAACCCAACAATGCTGAAGGCTGGCAGAACCAGGAAACAACTAGCTACCAAGTATACGTAAACAGTAAACAAACACCTAGCTAGCGAGCCAAACCCGATATTGGTATGTGCAACTAACGGCACATATATTGGCCAAATTCCGTCCATTGCAATGCTTCAGCGCAAATGAGGAGAACCGCTTTGAGGCAATTGTGTCTGTGAATTGGGTTATCATACGCGTAGGTCAAATGCTTGAAAGATGAAGAGTGCGTAGAGGTGTTCAGGAAGGAGGCAGGAATTGTTGGAAGGAATAGCACGCTATAATGGACATACGGAAAAAATTTTGGATAATCAATGCAATTTAAAAACAAAAAATGGTAAAAAATCCGTGGAAAAAATATGTTATGAAAGTTGAAGAATGGAAGGAACTTAAAAAGGCAAAAGAGGAAGGAAAAATGATGAATCTTAGAAATAAATATGTTACAGTTATCAAAGATCCTAAATAGAGATTAAAATTTCACCACTCAGGTTTTTTAAAAATATTGACAACTTTGTATTTGATAAACTTATTACTTTGTATAGTATTTCTTTCTTTAATAAATTTGATATTTTTAGGATTGCTAAAAGGTGGCATGGGGACGACTTTAGTGATGTTGTATGTCCATTCCTTTTCTTATAGGAACAAAAGTGAACATGGAAGACCTTGTTATACAACAATATATAATAGTTAAAAAATAGATAAATACAAGCAATATGTTTAGATTTGAGTAGCTCATAAGAAGGTTGGGTTTTTCTTAACTTTTTGGTATTTTGCTCCTCGAGAAGATACTTTTTATGCTAAAGAAAATTTATCAAGGGACTTTTCCTTTCAAAACATTGGTATGGATATTACTGCTTTTGCTTAGATGGGAAAAATTTGCATTTGTGGAGATTTCAATGCTAGGGTTGGACTTGAACAAATCCCAGTAAGCTTTTTGATGAGACACGGTTCGCACAGGCTGCGATATCGCGTACGCGATATTGCAGTCCGCCACCATATCTATAAATAAGAGGTAGCTTTTCCTTGTTCAGGATCCTAGTTTTAGAGTAGCGAAGCTCTGGTAGTTTGATCCCTCCAGAGTTAGATTTTTTCCTGTGTTTGCCCGCAGTGTGGTGAATGTAATTGTACGGTGTCTTTATTTGAGTGTGTCGTACTTGGACACGCACATGACCGGAAATAAAGATCGAGATTACTTCATCATTGCAGCATTCACTTAGTTTATTTATTTGTTATTTATTTAATGTTATTTATTGCTTTCGTAGCGCGGTGTGAGTATGACTTGACTACGAGCATCTACTAGTGTGTACAGCTAGTTAAGGAATCGGTTACTCATCGCGATTAGTCTCTCACCCTTAAACTCCTAGAAGCGGAACGAGTACGACTTGATTACGAGCATTTAAGTGTGACTGCTTAGTAGCCCAGTGGTGTAGCTAGGGAGATCTACGCTTGGTAACCCAGTGGCGTATTTGGGGTCTGCGCTTGGTAATCCCAGTGGTGCACCTAGGCCTATGCTTGGTAGTCCCAGTGGCAGTCGTGCACGAAGTCCAAGATGTGTACGGTTGATCAAGGAATCGGTTGCTCGTCGCACTTAGGCTAGATTAGATTTTCTTACCCTTTTCCTCCTAGCTTAGATTAGTTAAATGTTATTTTCCATTGTCTTAGGAGTAGCATAGAATTAGGAACACATCATACACCTCACCTAGACTAAACCATAGGTGACATATGCAAAACTAGTCTAGGTGGGAAGACAACGAACTGCGACCTAAGGCTAACTATCTAGGTGCCACAACTAGTCCATCTACGGAGTTCGACTGGATCGCGTGTGCGACGTTCATTTTGTATGGTTGAGTGTAGGGGTACCTCACCACTCATCATTGGCGCCGTTGCCGGGGATGGTGCTAGTTATCTAGATTAGTTATATCATACAAGGTTGTTGTAAAGAACTTAACGATATATCTCTTAGAAAAGAAGTAATTATTAAAAAGTCACATAAATTCACACAACACAATGTCTCTCCTACAAAATGATAATAAAGCCACACATAGTGAGGAAGTTCATTGGAGAACCAATGAGCTATATGATGATGAAGGTTGGAGTATACAACCTGAAGTGGGAGTTTCCTATAAGAATGAACAAAAACAACGTCATCATAATGCACAGAAGCCTAACTTACTTGATGACGATGAACCCCCACTGGCCACTACAAGCTTCACGCAAATACAAGAGGCTGTTCGAATCTCACGTAGGCATTGTAATGAGAGCCGACTACCCAGGCTCGATTTAAACAACTTTCCTAAATTTTCAGGAGGCTATGACTTAGATCCACATCAACATTTACTAGCCTTCTAGGATGCCTGCACATGGAATAACATTGATAACAGTTAGCAAAAACTGAAGCTCTTTCTTATGACACTCGTTGACCAAGCAAAATTATGGTATAGATCGTTGAAACCAAATTCAATACGACACTGGTCAACAATGGTAGAGGTCTTTAACAAAAAATATCAAACCTACACAAGAGTGTCAGCCTTGAGGAAACAAATCCAAAAGTGGAAACAAGAAAAACATGAACCCTTGGACATGGCCTTAGAAAGATACTATGCACTGTTAAATAACTATACAGGCCATGGGTTTTCCAAGGAAAGGCTAATGTACCATATCATTGATGGGCTACGTAATGAAACAAGAGAGACCTTAGGAACGTATGCCTAAGGTCAACTATACACCCTACGAACCCATCAGATTCAAGAGCTTATTAAGCGGGTAGCACAAGAAGAAGGAGAATTAGCTACATGGGAGAGTGTTGAAAAACATCAACGGGACCAAAATCACAACTCAACAAAGGTCCATGATCATAATAAGGAGATATCAACAAATCTCAAGGTGGAAACATCATCTTTGCCAATACAACAATCGTTAGAAGAAGCCGAGGCAAAGATCAATAAGATGTTGGAATGGATGAATCAAAAGTGTGGAGAATATATCAACATCATTGGAGATAGAGTTTTGACAACCCAAGAAACAGGGCGAAATAATAGACATTCGAAAAGAAGGAATGAAGGGACTAAGTGCTCAATTGCCAATCCTACATACTATCACCCCAAAGGTCAATGCCCCATACTATTACATCTACATGAGCATTGGGGAAACACGTTACATCCAGAGTTCGTACAGAGATACTGTGTTAGACCACAGTGGTAACAATCCCAGTCATGGGGGAATCCACCCTTAGACTGGAGGCACCCTTCACATTTTCTGAATCCAAATGCTTATCACGTCCAACACCCTGTTTCTTCAATTGGGCCAACATACTCTATCTCACCACAATACTATTCTCCACAATACTATCAGCCCATACCTCCAACACAACCACCACCTTGTGCACCTTACATTCCTCCTAACTTTCAACATTCTCATCCTTTCCCTCCTTCCACAATGCCACCAACTGTTCCTAAGGTGTTTGTACCATCGCAACCCATGAGCAACACTTGTGCTACTACTACTAACAGCAGTGAAGAGCCTCCTCAACATCAAAGACGTTCTTTCTTTAAACAAGGCCGCAGGAAGGGACAACATAATTCTGAGGCCACTGCATCTTCCAACCCAACACAAGCCCAACAATGTGGTGCAACCTTACCTTCGAACCCAGCGCCTCATGTAACTTCATCAGGGCCACCAACTTACACCCCAACAACCATACGGCCCAATAAACACAACCATGGGAGGCATCAGCCCAATCCTTGCATACCATCTAACGGTCCTAAATATCATAGTGGGTCAACTCGTTATCCGAGAACTACATCGTATGAAGTGCCCCACTGTGTTTATTATAAAGTGTGTGAAATCCAAGGTGATAAGTATGGACCAGCTTGAATATTTCCAATATGCAATGATCCTCATTTTCCATTTATTAATCCTTGCCATACTCAACTGTTTAGTCATGGGGGATATCCCCCATTTCAATAACAAGCAGGATTAATAAATATTTTTCATTTTCTTTAATTTTACAACTTTTTGTTTTTCAGTTTTTCATTTTTTCAACTTTTTGTTTTACCTTTTTGTGTGTTTGTCTTTTTCATGTTTGTGTAAGTAATCTCATCTACGAATAAAACACTCATGTGGATCGTTGGTTGAGGTGTGTTTTATGTTATTAAGTCATGAGTGATCGATTATTTGAAACAGTGAGCCCACTACACCCACTCATCCACTCTATAAACAAAGAGGTTCTGTTCGGGGGTACAATGATATTCTTGATATTTTTAAAACTTAAAATTAATTTTGTGTCATTGTACCCAGAATGAAGAAGGATGAACCAAGAGGGAATGATTAGGGTGTGACACCAAGGGGACTTGTGGATTCTCTTTGGTGTCATCTGTGGGTGTTATCATGCAACTTGGTTGTACTAAGATCCTTGTAGATCTAATGAAAAATGGGAGTAAGAGTAATCAAAAAGGGCACTTGAACATCAAAAGCTGTTCTAGGGGGTCCCACTAGAAAGACATGCATCCATGCCTACGGGTTGGTGGCTTCTTTAGATTTAGTAAAGTGAAAAAAGAAGAAGAGAAAAACAAAAAGACAAGTGCCATAAAACAAAAATCACTCCTCCCTTGCACTAAACGCCAAGTGATCATACGCCTTGTTGTTATGGTACTCTCATAGTTGTTCACCATGGGATGAAGCAATGCGATGTCACTGATTAGAAGGATGGACTTGGTCCTGATCTTGGAATGATGGGTTAATGACATGTTAATCATGCTTTACACGCAGGATTCATTGTGCCCGAGGTTAGTCACCTCATGTCCCGATCTCTACGATCCCTTTCTACACTTCGTCTCATCTCACTGTTCATGTAATTGTAGCTCGTGTTCCATGTAACATAAAATTTTCATCTCATTCCAGTGATATTTATATGTGTGTGTTTTGTGGAGTTAGTGTAGATTACATTTAACCCTTCTAGTACCCACGGACACTTTAAGTGTGATTACACAAGGGCATAATAGGTTGAAACCTGCTTTGGGGAGGACCCACTTGTGTAATTTTTTTGTAATCTTCATTAATTCTCTAGCTAGAACACACAATTTCTTACCCTCAGCTTAGTTTTTCATAATTTTCTTTCCCATTTATTAACCCTCAAAACTTTAACATCCAATGTACCATTATATTCCCTTTTCTTCATAACCACCAAATTTTTAATTATTCAATTCACACCAATATCATTCAAAGTGCCTCTCGAATTCATGTAATTACCCTTGAATATGTTAATCCTTGTCAATGTCCTCACTTTACACATTAGTTTCAAGAAAATTCATTAAAAATTCAGTCTTTTTCAGGTGTCTCACCTTAGTTGGGACGAGATATCGCGTACACGATATTGCATGCCATGGGATATCACGTACGCGATGTACCATACGTGATATCGTATCCTATTTTCCTATAAATAGGAACCCCCGCCGCAACACTTAGCTTCATTTGGCCATTTACGCAGGGGGAAGTTTTTGAATTTTTTTTCTTTGTGACTTGCGATTGCATGACCCTTGCTTTTTCACCCATATCTCACATGCTGGTACTCTGATTTTAATTCCGTTTGAACTTGCTTGAACCCGGAGTGTTCGGTTTAGTCGTGGGGGAGAGACATTTGCCGAAAAGTGCCTAAATTTTTTAAAATTTGTCATCACCCAAAGGACATCAATTAGGGTAATTAATACTAACACTTAGACAAATTGTGCCACAACTCATATAACCTTAATTATACTGGGAGCTTAAATTGAAATTCCACCTAAGTCATAGGACCCATTATCATAATTTTCGGGCACGCTCACACAATCACATAAGATCTTTATTTAAGGCAAATAGTAAGGTATAACTTGATTTCCTAAACAACCTTACTAATGTTGACCCGTGTGATTGCAGATGGCCCCGAAACGTTCACAGCAGAAGAGTCCTACCCAAGGTGGAGCGAAACAACCTAGGAGAGGCAGAAGGCAAGGCCCTGCTAGACAACATAACGAACAGGAGGTGCACTCGTTCAGTATCCATCAAGAAGGACCTCCTACCAAACGATCCGGGCAGGTGGAAGGAGGAGCTGCTGTGCCTGAATTGGGACAACAACTCACGTTGCCCACGGAATGTGTTTAGGCCATCCACACGAAGTCCACAATTGCTTCAGTGATTATGGAACTCAACTTCGAATCTTTCATAGAGTTCGCTCCTAAGGCTGTTAGGGATCACCTCAAAGGATCTCCCTTATGGCCTGTCCTCTCTGAAAAAGGTGCCTGGTACTTAGGAGAAATGTACCTATTCTGGCACAATAAGGACCAAGGCACCACAGTCAACATTGGTGGTGTGACAGTGGATTTTTTTGCACAGGCAATTTCGGAGGTGTTAAACCTTCTAAATTCAGGCCCCCATGTTGCTCGGTTATCCACCCGATCAGACCCTGATGTGCAAAAGGATTGGCTAGAGAAGGCTTATGGCAGAGATAAAACTTTTGGTGAGCTGACCATGGAAGAGAGAATTTATTTCAAAATTGGAACCTATCACCTCTTTCTCACAAAAGGTTTAAAAATAATATCAACATACGCGGCAAGAGGATGTGTAGTGTTGATGGGAAAGGTTAACGCTAACCTTCCCCATCTTTATTTGACGGAGATCCTAAGGCGATTCGAAGAACGGAAGACAGGGAAAATGACACTCCATTTTTCCTGCCTTATCAGAAAATTGTACCATCGGGCGGGTATTTGGGATATATAAATGACGTCCTCCGAAAAGCCCAAAATGCTTCTTATGCTGAATTACTAAAGGCGCCAACTCCAAGAAAGAGCACTGGGGAAGAGTTGGGACCAGATGAAGAAGATGAAGAACAAATGACTGGATCCCCTGCAACTCAACCCGCAGGACCCAGTCAACCTCTAGCCACAGGTCTCAGCCAACAACAAGAACCAAAACCCAGCACAGGCTAGGATCAGCCGCCACCACAAGACTACAGACTGTCGATGAGCCATCTGAGGGCCATCACCGAGACAGTTAGTTGGGGAAGTCATGATGATGCCAATCTCTTCCGTGTCATCGATGATGCCAGCTAGCCTACGATTTCAGTAGATCACACACAGGGTGAGTTGTCAATGCAAACAAGAGGAGGGGAAAGTAGATGGTCACAACAGATCTTTGGACACGTGGCATCTTTTCAAGTGTAGTTAGAGTCTGGTGAAGGGGCCACTGTGGTGGTCATGCAACACCAGGATGCTGCGAGAGCTGCCGAAGTGGTCGCTGATCACATCAAAGAGTCTTTCAATGTACTTGTTGTGCCACCAGTAGATCTTTCAGGAGCACAGGATGCTCAAAATATTGCTGGAACCTCAATGACTCCTACAGAACATGAGGATGTATTAGATAGATCGCTTCAAACAGGACAAGTTTTGACATCCTTGTTTGACATCCCCCAGGATGTAACGACAATTCAGTCAGACCTCATTTCCACAAAGGGGAAGCTGGTCCTATCCAAAGTAAGGGTAGAGCATGCTAAAGCTGAAGTGTAGAAATTACAAGAGCAGCTCGTAGCCTTGCAAGCAGCACAGCGGGATCCTTTGCGATTGGTTCCCGCAAACCAGCTAGACAATTTTAAAATCAAGCAACTAACAAAACTAATTGCAGAAAATAAGAAGGTGGCAGAAGAAAAGGAGACGGCCACTTGGGATGCCTCCACTGCAAAGGCGCAAACTCATATGCATCTTAAGGCACTCAAGGCCTTACAGGAACAGAATAAGCAGTTGGTTGCAGAAAATCTTCGGTTGACCTCTGTGGAGAAACAAAAGAATGTTCTCGATGAAAACTTTCATCAGTTGCAAGAACAATTCATTCGGGTCAACCGAGATGTAAGCCATTTAGCCAGAGAAAATCAAACCCTCTCAATGGAAGAGGTACGTGCTATTCGACAGAAATCAGCCATCGAAATTAGCGTGTGGCAGAATGAGGCTAAACGACATAAGAAGCTGAAGAAGCATTTCTGTGATTAGGTAGGGATGTACAAACAAATCATGGAGAAGGAGATCCATATGGCAAAAGCTCAAATCAACAACATCAGTGCCCAGCACACTGATTGGGGGGCCATATTGGACACTTATGCCTATGCCTACCAAGCAGAAATTAAGAACTGGGACCTGCAGATCCAGGACTTAACTGAATACATGGAATTGACAAGCCTCTGCTATGCCAACCTGGCCATGTTAACAGCAGGGTGTCTGAGATCAGAGCTCGAGCAGCAGATAGCTTCCACCCACATCAAATATGAAGCAAAATTTGTAGACGAAAGAAGTTGGCTAAAAAATTAGATGTCGCAAATTCTGAACTTGTGGTGGTAAAAGAAAGCTACCAAAGACAGAAAGATGTGACAACTGATTTGGCTTGATGGCTAATAGAACTTCACGAATACAAAGATAGAGCCAGAGCCTACGAAGAGGAATGACGGGTGTTCGTGGCATGGTACGTCAAAGCTAATCAAATGTTCCCACAGCTACCCTGCCTGTGGGAAGTGCCGACTCCATCAAACATAGGAGCATCAGCATGGATGGCACAAGACCCTTGAACCGAAGAGGAGAAGCTCCAGGCTATTCTGCAGCATCATCAACCTTCAAAGCTTGGAGCACATGACAAAGGGAAAGCACCCATGGAGGAGCCACCGCCACAGGAACTACATGAGTTCCACATTTTTGTAGTTGTAGTATTTTTTCTCTATGTTGTGTCTTCCCACACTACAGAATTAGTCCATTTCTTTTTCCAGTTAATAATCCCATACCTATCCACTGTTTAATCATTGAAGCTTGTTCTCCTTGTAACTCGAGGATGAGTTTTTATTCAGTCGTGGGGGTATGATGAGATGCGGTTCGCACAGGCCACGATATCGCGTACGCGATATCACATCCTTCCCTACGATATCGCATACGCAATATCGCAGTCTGTTTCCATATCTATAAATAAGAGGTGGCTCTTCCTTGTTTGGGATCCCAGTTTTAGAGTAATGAAGCTCTGGCAATTTGATCCCTCCAGAGTTAGATTTTTTCCTGTGTCTACCTACAGTGTAGTGAATGTAATTGTACGGTGTCTTTATTCGAGTGTGTCGTACTTGGACACGCACATGACCGGCAATAAAGATCAAGATTACTTCATCATTGTAGCATTCACTTAGTTTATTTATTTGTTATTTATTTAATGTTATTTATTGCTTTCGTAGCGCGGTGTGAGTACGACTTGACTACAAGCATCTACGGGTGTGTACGGCTAGTTAAGGAATCGGTTACTCATCGCGATTAGTCTCTCACCCTTAAACTCCTAGAAGCAGAACGAGTACGACTTGATTACGAGCATTTAAGTGTGACTGCTTGGTAGCCCAGTGGTGTAGCTAGGGGGATCTACGCTTGGTAATCCAGTGGCATATTTGGGGTCTACGCTTGGTAATCCCAGTGGCGTACCTAGGCCTATGCTTAGTAGTCCCAGTGGCAGTCATGCACGAAGTCCAAGATGTGTACAGTTGATCAAGGAATCGGTTGCTTATCGCACTTAGGCTAGATTATATTTTCGTACCCTTTTCCTCCTAACTTAGATTAGTTAAATGTTATTTTCCATTGTCTCAGGAGTAGCATAGAATTAGGAACACATCATACACCTCACCTAGACTAAACCATACGTGACATATGCAAAACTAGTCTAGGTGGGAAGACAACGACCTGCGACCTAAGGCTAACTATCTAGGTTCCACAACTAGTCCATCTGCGGAGTTCGACTGGATCACGAGTGCGATGCTCGTTTCGTATGGTTGAGTGTAGGGGTACCTCGCCACTCATCACTTTTGGAAGCAACATAGATATTTAGGCTATCAGAATAATATAGAGTAGAAAAGGTTCTTTCAAACATACAAGTCAATCATAGAGGTAGACATTTGTTGGATTGGGATCAAGGTTTAAATTTGGTAATTCTTAATGGGTTACCCAATTTTTCCAACTTTGGTTACTACAGATTCATAGGACAAGAAGGTTCCTCATGTATTGTTTTTTTCATTACCAATATAGAGAGTCTAACTTGTATTAAACATTTTGAAGTATGTGACGAGATGTTTGAGTGAAACCATTGACTACTATATTTTAGCCTTTTACAAATTTACAGCATGTTAGATAATAGATACAACCAATTTATTGCAAGATAATAGACAAATTTAAGTTATATTTTCAAGAGAAATTTCATAAGCTCAATAGGAAGTTCAAAAGCATAGAAATCCTCATATAAAACTTGAGGAAATTTTAGTGGCAATAGCACAATCCTTCTAGAAAAGCATCAACATAGTTCCAACCTTGGTTTGGTTCTGAATGTATGACAGTTAGACTTAAATTAAAAACATAAAAATTTCCAATAACTATTAGGCTTTATAAGAATTTTATTTCGAATAAAAATAGAGTTCATTAACGAAAAACAAAGTACTCTTCTCTACATGATCAAGAAAGAACAAGGAAATTTTTGAAAGTTGCTTCATCAAAGGAAAAGTCTGAAACCAAATTTTCCGTTTTCTAAGATTTTGCATTTTATCAAAATTTATTTCAAGGAAAGGGTGACTTGGTAGGATATTGATAGGATAATAACAACCTTTTTATCTTCTTTGAGTACATTATGCAAGACCTAGAAAAACTAGCCTCATGTAAAGTAGCTAATGTAGTAGGACTTTATGAAGAAATGCTAACTTGGGAAGGACCTTTGGTATGTGAGATAGTTTGGAAAAATATAAACTATGCTCTCCAATTGGTTTAAATAAAGAATGGTGCACTGATAAGTGACGAGGTACCCCTATGCGCAACCATATGAATCACAAGTGTTCATACATGAATCACTAGTTGTGCATCTAAATTGTTATGCTTTGATCATAGTTTGTTGTCTTCCCACATGGATCAATGGTAGCTTTGTCACGTATGGTTTAGTCCCAAGTAAGGCATATGATTGATGTTTCCTAATCCTAAGATGCTCCTAATGACAATAAAGAGATAAATTAATTAAGCTAATAAATAGAGGAAAGTAAAATCTACACTAGCTTATGTGTGATGAGTGTCTATTCCTAACCATTTGTACACACCTTGGACTTTGCATAACTACCGTTGGGATTACCAAATGATACACTATTGGGTTACCAAGTAATTACACTTAAGTGCTCACGATTAGTTGTACTCATTCAGCTTAATGATAGGAATTGTAAAGGGCAATAAATGGAAACATTAACTAAGAAAACAAATAGTAAGTAATTAAATAGTTGATGAGACATGACATGCACTGTACCATGATATCGCGTACGCGATATCGCGGCTGCCGCGATATTGCGTCTTTCCCTAGGATATCGCGTATGCGATATCGCGGTCCGCCGCCATATCTATAAATAAGAGGCGGCACTCCCCTTATTTCCCAATCCTAGCTAGAAGTAGCGAAGCTTTGGCAGATTGATCACTCCAGAGTTAGAATTTTTCCCATGTGCCCGCAGTAGGAGTCCTAGAGTGAACGGCTCTTTATTTGAGTAGCTTGTAACCTGAACCCAAGTTGTGTACGGAAATAAAGACGAACTTGATTGGATAAACCTTGTAGCACGTGGTTTTATTTATTGTTATTTATTTACTGCTTTTCTAGTGCGTACAAGTACGACTTGATTACGAGCATCTAC
>MNCI01032569.1:344495-356558 GCA_015680685.1 Gnetum montanum | reverse complement strand
TAAGTACGACTTAGTTACGAGCACCCACGGGTGTGTACGGGTAGCTAAGGAATCAGCTACTTGTCACACTTAAGCTAAATACGTGCCTCAGTATGACCACTTCAAGCACTTGCGTTACGTGTGGTGATCCCAGTAACGATTAGCGTTTGGTAAGCCACAGTTGCATAGTTCAGGGTGTGTCTGGTAAGTGGGAACGGATGCTGACGCTAGTTAATTTAGACTTAGGACATTAGTTAGAGTTAGTTAGTTTCTCAACCCTTTTTCCTCATAGCTTAGGAGATAAAATTGAATATACCAAAAAAATCACATACCTCAGACTTGCTTAACCATACACCATGACACTTACAAGCAAGCCTGGGAAGACAATGAACGATTAACCCTAAGTGTTTCTTGTGGTGTTAAGGCATTTAGTCTGTGGAGTTCGACCGGATCACGCGTGCACGCTCGTATTCGTATGGTTGAGTGTAGGGGTACCTCGCCACTCATCAATAGTTAAACAATTAAAAGCAATAATAAATCTAAGTGGATGCTACAATGATAGAAGTAATCTCGATCTTTATTTTTGGTCATGTAAAGTGTCAAAGTACATCACACTCAAATAAGGATGTCGTATAATTACAAACATCACATTGCAGGCATGCATGGACTAGAAATCAACAATATATGAAAAAGCTAATTGAAATATGAACTAAAAACTATATCCTAATCATGCACCCAAGTGTTGTATTTATAAGCTAGCATGGAGGAGATGATATCAAATATCCAACATTATTTCCTAGTACCTAATATCACATATTTGATATCGAGCCTTCAATGTTGGATATATTTGATATTGAAGTTAATGAGATCATGGCTCATCATACCCCCACAACTGAATGAAAACTTATCCTCGAGTTAAACAAAATGAGGAACAAGTTCTTAATGAAATATTTGGAAGGTATGGAATTATGTACCTACTCAAACAATCAAACAAACAAATAGACTTTTACATGTTGTAGTGGTGTTTTACAAAAATTTGGATACAACATTACAAGAAAAGATTGGGGAAGCTCATGTAGTTCCTGGAGGCAGTGGCTCCTCCATCACTCGCTTCCCTTTGTTGTTAGGCTTTTGAAATTTATAGCAGTTGAGTAGTGCCTACAACTTTGCTTCTTTTGTCTGTGGATCATGTACTATCCAAGCCATTGAACCGATGTGTGCTAGTGCTGATACATCCCAAGGACATGGCAACTATAGGAACATCTTGTTGGCTTTCACGTACTAGGCCACAAACTACCATTGTTTCTCCTTAAAGGCTGTGACCTTTTCTTTCAACTCATGATGATCTGTTAATATCTAGGCCAAGTCTGAGGCAACATCCTTATGTCCATGGTAGTGAGCTTTAACCACCTCAATTTCGATGTTTGATACATGGAGTTTCTGTAAAGTGACTTTTTTGTTTGCAAACTCTTTCTTGTATAATGCATAGGTCGTTATTACTTGTTTCTCTAGCTCACTTCTAGGCCAACCTAGTGTTAACATGGCAAGGTTGGCATATCTGAGGTTAGCCAATGCCATGTATTCTTTCAAATTCTTGATCTACAGGTCTTTATTCTTTACTTCCACCTAATGGACCAGTGCATAACTATCCAGAATTGGTTGCCAATCAGGATTTTGTGCTATCATGGACCCAATGTGAGCTTTAGCCATCTGGATTTCTTTTTCATTTAGCTAGTTTGTACATGGTCCCAGAAATGTTATTTCAGTTTTTCATGATTCTTGACCTCATTCTGCCACATGCTTATTTCAATTGGAGACTTTTGTTGAATGGCGTGGACCACCTCCATTGAGAGGGTTCTATTTTCTCTAGTTAGTTTGTTGATATCCTAGTTGACCCTCATTAGTTGTTCTCTTAACTAATGGACACTTTCGTCCAAACCATTCTTTTGTTTTTCAATGGTGGTCAACCTTGAATTTTTAGTAGCAAGCTATTATTTTCTTCTTGGGTGGCAGTTAGTGCCTTTTTATAAGCATAAGATTATGTTGTTGTAGTGGAGGCATTCCAAACCACCTTCTCCATTTTTTGCTCTGCAACTTTGTTTTTCTCAATCAACTTGTTTAATTGCTCTTTTATAAATAGGTCCAGTTGATCAGGCACAATAAATCTAGTAGGGTCCCACCTTTTAACTCTCAACGTGGCTAGCTAAACATTGCACTTTTACCTTCACGTGTTCTGCCCTAACCTCAACCATGACCATATTTCTTTTAGCAGCAATGAGGTCTTATTGTGCTGTAGTGACATCACTGGGGATGTGAAACAAAGTGATCATTAATTATCTTGTATGTAGTAATTGATCTAACCCATCCTCATGATTTGCATGATTCATCAAAGTCCCAGCGAGCATTCACACATCTTTGGTCCTATTCAAATTGATTGGAGGCACAATAGGTACATTGAATGATTCCCTAATGCGATCGATTATTACTTCTGCTGTGCCTACTACATCCTGATGTTGCATAACCATCATTGTGGCACGTTTTCCTATTTCAAGCATCACTTGGAAGGATGTGACATTACCAGAGATTTTCTATGACCATTAGGATTCTCTTCCTAATTGTAGCGAGATTTTCCCCCTCGTTGGATTTTTCAACATAGTGGGCTGCATAGCATAATTAATGAATTTGAAGAGGCTTGACTTCTCTCTGCTTTACCAATTGAGCATTTTAGCAATTTTCTACAAGTGGCTCATTGTTGGCTTATAGTCTTGTGGTAGTGAAGGTGGAACTTGTGGCTCATGATGCTATTCAGGCTCTTATTTTACTTCTTTCATAGGTTTTTCTTCCTTCTTTGGTTCTTGTTCCTCATGAAGGTCTCTCCTTGGTGTTGCTAGTTTAGGCAATTTAGTGAAGGAAGTGTTTTGAGCCTTCTTGGGGATGTCATTTATGTACCATAGAATTCCAACACACCTACATAGCTTCCAAATTAGGCAAGGGAATGGAAGTGTTGGATTTCCTACCTTCTTCTCTTTTAACCGCTTTTGAATTTTTATGCTGTATAATTGGGAAAGGTTGACCATGTATTTACCCATTAGTATGACACTTCCCCTAGCCACATATGTTGAGATCCTATTGAGCCCTTTTGTGGGGAAGAGGTGATATGTCCTAATCTTGAAATAGGTCCTCTCTTCCAAAGTTAATTCATTATATGTTTTACCATCCTTGCCGTATGCCCATATTAGCCATAGTTTTCTAGTGTCGGGGTCAAATCTAGTGGATAGATGGGTTAACTTAGCCTCCTCATTTGGTAGATTAAGAGCTTTGGTGATTACTTTGACTGAGAAGTAAACATTGACTCCACAAATGTTGACAGTGGTGCTTTGTTCTTTGTTGTGCTAGAATTGGTATGTTTTGCCAAGATACCACTCACCACTATCTAAAAAAATAGGCCACAAGGGTGATGCTTGAAGTTGCATCCAAACTGCCTTTGGAGAAAACTCCATAAATAAGCTGGAGTTCATCTTCATGATGACCATGGTCAACATGGATTTTTCTTGAATGACTTCAAGGCATTTTGCAAACAATGTGAGGTGTTATCCTTGTGTGGGAGCTTGGGGTTCCATGGCTTCTCCTTGGAATAACTACCCAATAACAAGAGCCTCTTGATGGATGTTAAATGATTTGGCTTCCTGCTCCTTGTGCTCTGCTTGCTCTTCTTGTTGGCCCCTACCACCTCATGGGCATTTGGTTGCTCCCTACGAAGGTCCTACTTGAGCTCCTCTTTTTGGGGCCATCTATAATCAATCAATGATTGGATGTTACTAAGGTGTTATCATTTATCATTAAAAGGTTTATACTTTACTCATTATCTTAGTTTCATTATGTTCATTAGTTCATATGATTGCAGAGTTAGAACAATTTTCAAAAAAAGGCCCAAAAAGTGTTTATCTTCTTTTATGACCTTTCACAGTTAGTTCCTTTTTCCTTATGTATGGCTTATTATGATGGTTATGGTTCCTTGGGTGAAAAAATTAAGGTTTCTAGCACTAATACAATTGATTTTTCATTATATTCTTAAGGTTTTTTACACAAGCACCCCCCATGACTAACTAGAACACTCTAGGTCCAAATAGATTCAAATGGCATAGAAATTGAAGCATTAGAGAGCTAAATATCGCAAGTAGAAGTTGGTTGTGTAGAGCTATGAGTCATGAGAGAAAATTTGAAAAACTACCCTAGTTGCATATGAAATGGATTTTGGACACCACAAGGGTCATATATATAGGTTTTATGAGACTCAATATCGAGTACTCGGTATTGGGTATTCAATGTCAAGGTCGACTTGATATCAAGTCGTTAATATTTGGGTCCATGAATTTGCACCTAATAAGGGCACAAAGTGTGAGAAATAAAGCTCTATGATTAGTTGGAAGGTTTAAGGTTAGGTCCATAGTTCTGGGATAAGTAGGAAATCAATTTTAGGCATAGGAAGTGTGAGAAGATGGAGTCATGGATGTTAAAAGCTTAGAAAGATGCAATGATGTGGAATAGATCAATTTACATGATAAGGGAAAGCATGAAAGTTAACAATGAAGTGCCTGGAATGTTAAGAATGATGTGGTTGTGCACACAAGTATAAGTCACAATAATTACACAAGTGGGTCCTCCCCAAAGCAAGCTCCAACTTATGATGCCCTTTCATAACCATAGCTAAAGATGTCCATAGACACTAAAGGGGTTGAATGTAATGCATAACTATGAAACAAAACACACATGTAAAAACCACCAATTTAAGGAAATACCTCTACGTGACACAAAACCACAAGGTAAGATTACTCGGACAACGAGATGAGATTGACGATAGAGAGGACTGTAGAAATTAGGACGTGAGGTGTCTAACCATAGGCACAATGAATCCTTGTGTGTTATTAATGGTTAAATAACTATTAGCCCTTCTCTCTAAGATTTAAAACAAGTCCAAACCACATCTTAGTGACATCACATTATCTTCTCACAGCGGCTGACAACCATAAGACTATCAGAGTTTCAAGGAGTAACATCACTTGGTGTTGTGTCCAAGGGAGGAGTTTAATGATGGCACATTTTTTTTAATGGAAGTCTAAGAAGCTTCCAACCTTCATGCATGGGTACATGTCTTTCTAGTGGGACCCTCAGAAATTTATTTAGTGACTTTTTATGTGACTCTTACTCCCACTTTTTGTTAGATCTACAAGGATATAATTACAATTGAAGCAACATGATAGACCATACAGAAGTGGCCAAAGAGAACCCACAAATCTCCTTGATGTCACACCCTTCACATCCCCCTTGGTTCTTCACTTTTCCTTCTAGGCACAATGATTATGAATTTATTATTAATTTTGATGATGGAGAAGAATATCATTATGACCTCTTATTAATGGAATGAGTGGATGGATGATGTGGCCTCACTGTTTGAACAATTAGTTCCTCATAATTTGTCAACATAGAGAAAACCTCACCTCAATGGGCTACATGATCATTTTATTTACAAGTGATATTACTAACAAAGAAAATGGAAACAAAATATGGAAAATTTGAAAAGGATAGGAAAAATTGAATTACGAAATAATAAAATGAAAAAAAATTGTAAAACAAAAACACCTATTAACTCTATAGGTTAGATTAGGGAATTTCCCCCATGACTAAACAGTTGGCTATGGCAAGAATTAATAAGCAAATAGTTAGGGTCCATGCATGTATGAAACATTGGTAATCTTTCATTTTCGAGCCATTGGATGTCTCTTAGTTTTGTGATAGCTACATAGATAAACTGTTGTTCATGCACTTGGTTGTTAAACATATGGTGGGTTAGGGTATGAGTTATGTTAACATTGTGGATGTCTAGCCCACGATTACATCCTTGATCATAATATAGTATGCATGGATTTGTTTGTCTTCCCACACTTCTAGGTTCATTAGTTTTGATGGGTGTTGGAGTAATAATGGATGGTGGCCCTTACATAAGGTTAGAGGATGTTGGTTGTGAAAAGGGAAGTGTTGCACCAAATCGGCATTGTGCTAGTTTGGATGATGTGGTAAGTCCATGAGTGTTGCACTTCCACCTATGGCTTGTCCTAAAGAAAGGACATTTTTGAGTGTGCAGTGGGGACCTACTAGTATCAACATGTTTATAACACAAGTGGCATTCGTTTGTTGATGCTAGGGTGCTAAACCTTCCCGTGTCATTGGTGCTGGCATGTAATGAGGTGGAGTATAAGAATATTGAGGATAGGAAAAATGGTAAGAGGTGCAAAGTGGTGATTCTTCAGGGGATGTCATGGGTTGATGGTAGTCAGGAGAGTGATAGGGGTGATTTGAAGTAGAGGACATAGAACTAGTTGGAGAAATAGGGTGTTGAACATAATATCCATGTGGTTTTGGCTCATAGGAAGGATAGGGCTAGTTTGGTGGTGGCCTCCCCCATGACTATGGGCTTTGCCACTATAATTGATGATAGTGTTGAGGTTGGTGACAAGTCTTCCTAGGATAATATGATTGGTTGAGGGACTGGCTATCATTACCATGTGGAAAAAAATATCTCTAGGGCATGTGCTTTTGTACAAATTTCAAATTTAATGCACTTGTCCAATACTTGTGTAGATGCAACAAGATAAGGCAATGACCCTTTGAATGGTCATATATGCAAATGTCACATCCAACATCTTCGTTTGTGGTTGAGTCTATAGCCTCACTTTCTTTAGCCAATCCCACTACTTGCCAAAAAGTGTTAGCTTTTTATTGGTTCTACTCCGTTGTTTATTGTGATCGCCTGGCTTTTTTTGCATGACCTTCTCCTCTAAAGTTTCTACCAAGGTTGTAACTTTGTTGTATACCTGCTTTGACACCCTATGAAACTTTGCTTTAAGTTCATCGATAGACTTCTGTATTAGCAAGAGTAGTTGCAAAATCACCTTATCGAAAGCTACCTCTTTCTCCTTACCATAGACATGGACCTATTTCTTTCAGAGGGTTGGGTCCTAGTGATATTTCTAAACATTCTCCCCTTTGCATATCTCTCTTTCTTCTTTGGCCACATGCTTAATTAGCTCTTGGATCTGATGGGTCTGTAGCTCATATAATTGAGCTAGGGCATACATCCCAAGGGTCTTTCTTGTTTCATTACAAAGCCCATATATGATGTGAAAAAGTTTCCTTTTCTTAGAGAAACCATGGCATGGGCATTTATTTAGTAGGGAATACTATCTATCTAAGGCATTTCCATGGGTTCATGTTATTTCTATTTCCATCCTTGGATCTATCTCCTCAGGTTGGACACTCTTGCATAGGTTTGGTATTTCTTATTGAAAAGTTCCAACAATGTGGACCACCATCAGATTGAGTTTGGCTTCAATGATTGATACCACACTTCGGCTCTATTGATTAGTGTCCTAGAAAAGAGCTTAAGCTTCTGCCACCCACTTTCAATGTTGTAGAAAGTGTAGACATCATGGAAGACTTGTAAATGATGTTTTGGATCTATATCATAGCCTCCTATAAAGTTAGGAATATTATTCATATCAAGCCTAGGTAAGTGACTCTCTTTGTAATGCTTGCGTGATATCTTAACTACCTCTATTGTCTACACTAGGCTCTTAGCGGCCAACAAGGGTTCATCATCATCAAATATGTTGTGATGAAAATTTCTATTTCTATCTATTTGATTATGATGATTTTTTCTATGTTTATTTTGATGTTTTTGATTTCTCCTGTGGGTTTGATTTTTATGCCAATGATGAGCTTGGTCTTTATATCTACATTCATCTTCATCAAAACTAGATGTTGAAGGAGGAGAGGAAGATGAGGAATTGGAAGGATTGCCATGGCTTCTATGGTGTTCCCTAAGGTCCCTTAATTTATCTTTATATTTCAAGAAGGTCCTAGGCCTTGAGGCCTCCCCAGGTCTAGGACTTACTTCATCTCTGCTAGGGTTGTCTACCTTAGGTGAATGTAGTCCTTGAGTGTCGTTAGGGTGATCATGAACATATAAAACCCCTACATAAGGTTGGTTACTCCAATTTTCTTCACCATAGATTTTGTTAGTTCTCCAATGGATGTCTTTGCTATACAATGCATTATTGCTTCCTTATGAAAGAGACATTATTTTTAATTAGTGATGTGTATGATTTAATATTTCTTGAAAGATATATTGTTAATGCATTTACAATGATCTTGTATGATATAACTAATCTAGATAACTAGCACCATCCCCAAGAACAATGCCAATGATGAGTGGCAAGGTACCCTTATGTCCAACCATACGAAGCACAAGTGCTCACACATGATCCAATTGAATTCCATGGATGGGACTAGTTGTGCATCTAAGTCATTATGCTTTGATTGTAGTTTGTTGTCTTTCCACTTGGACTAGTGATAGCTTTGTCACATATGGTTTGGTCCAAAGTGAGGCATATGATTGATGTTTCCTAAACCTAAGCTACTCCTAATGACAATAAAGAGATAAATTAATTAATCTTATAAATTGAGGAAAGTAAAATCTATAGTAGCCTATGTGTGATGAGTATTCATTTCTAATTATTCATACACATCTTGGACTTCGTATAGCTACCACTGGGATTACCAAAAGATATACTACTAGGTTACCAAGTAATTACACTTAAGTGCTCACAATTAGTTGTACTCACTTTGCTTAATGATAGGAATTATAAAGGACAATAAATGAAAACATTAACTAAGAAAATAAATAGTAAATAATTAAACAGTTAAACAATTGAAAGAAATAATAAATCTAAGTGGATGCTAAAATGATGGAAGTGATCTCAATCTTTATTTCTGGTCATGTAAAGTGTCCATGTATGTCACACTTGAATAAGGATGTTGTACAATTACAAACATCACACTGTAGACATGCATGGATTAGAAATCAAAAATCTATGAAAAAGCTAACTAAAATCTAAACTAAAAACTATATCCCAACTATGCATCCAAGTGTTGTATTTATAGGCTAGCACAGAGGAGATGATATTGGATATTCGACATCATTTCTTGGGACCCAATATCACGTCCACTACATAAACAAGTTTTGTACAAAAGTTTAGGAAAATAGTGATGCAAACTTGTATATATAAATTTATAGTTGAGCAATATGGTTGGGGCAACATCACTTAGGAACACTCGAATGAATATTTTGAAAGATAAGCTTAGGTATAGAAGTTGATTAGTCTATTTTAGGGAGTATCACGTTAAAAAGAGGATTTTTCTAAACCCCCTCCCATCTTGTTTAAATTTAGTTAAAGAATATGATGGCTTGCCCATTGTCACAGTTGTATGCTTGCTACCCATATTTTAAATATTGGAAGGGGTTTACATTGCTTCACATGAATATATCCAAATTGATTTAGAACTATAATGAACTTCATTGCCAAAGTTCTACAAAATAGTAGCTTACTCTTAGCTTTAAATAAATAGCAATGAAGTCATGATGAAATCTTTAATGACTACTGATGAGTTGTCATTTAGGGTGACAATGGTATCGCATATGCGATATCGCATGCCAATCGCGATATCGCATATGCGATATCGCATGCCAATCGCGATATCGCATACACGATATCGCGGCCTACCGCAATGTCTATAAATAAGAGGCAGGTTTCCCAGTTTTAGGCAACTTAGATTTAGAACTTAGTGAAACTCTGGTGGTTTTACCCCTCCAGAGATAGAATTATTTTCCAGTGTATGCCCATAGTGTGGTGATTGTAATTGTACGACATCCTTTATTCAAGTGTGACGTACTTGGACATGCACATGACCGAAAACAAAGATCTTGATTACTTCATCATTGCAGCATTCACTTAGTTTAATTATTTAATTAATTGTTATTTACTAGCTTTCCTAGTTAATCTCTCTCACCCTTAAACTCATGTTAAAATGCGGAATGGGTACGACTTGATTACGAGCATTTAAGTGTGACTACTTTGTAACCCAGTAGCATACCTAGGATCTGTGCTTGGTAATCCTAGTGGTAGTCATGCACGAAGTCCAAGATGTGTATGGATAATCAAGGCATGGATGCTCATCACACTTAGGCTAGATTAGATTCTCTTATCCTCTCTCTCCTAGATTAGTTAATATTACTTTCCATTGCCTTCAGGAGTAGCATTAGATTAGAAAACACATCATACACCTCACTCTGGACTAAACCGTACGTGACAAAGCTAATACTAGTCTAGGTGGAAAGATAGCGAACTACGACCTAAGGCTAATTGTCTAGATGCCACAACTAGTTCGTCTGTGGAGTTCGACCGGATCATGCGTGTAACGCTCGTATTCATATGGTTGAGTGTAGGGGTACCTCACCACATCATCATCAGGGTTCACACACTTGATTATAGTGAGCATAGTGGGTCAACTTGTTATCTGAGAACTACATCATATAAATTGCCCAACTATGCTCGCTATAATCAATTGTGTGAACCCCGATGGGGTAAGTATGACTAGCCCCCAATGTTTCCAACATGCCAGGATCCTCATCTTCCATTTATTAATCCTTGCCATACTCAACTGTTTAGTTATGGGGGATACCCCCCATTTTAATAACAAGTAGGATTAATAAATATTTTTTAGTTTTCTTTAATTTTTCAAGTTTTTGTTTTCTAGTTTTTCATTTTTCAAATTTTTGTTTTATCTTTTTATCTTTTTGTGTTTTTTTCTTTTTACGTTTTTGTAAGTAATCTCGTCTATGAATAAAACACTCATGTGGATCGTTGGTTAAGGTGTGTTTTATGTTATCGTGTCTCAAGTGATTAATTATGTGGACAATGAGCCCATTACATCCACTCATCCACTCTACCTATAAGAGGTTTTGTTTGAGGGTACAGTGATATTCTTGACATTTTGAAAACTTAAAATTAATTTTGTGTTCATTGTACCCCAAATGAAGAAGGATGGACCAAGAGGGAATGATTAGGATGTGACA
This sequence comes from Gnetum montanum, assembly GCA_015680685.1. NCBI lineage: Eukaryota > Viridiplantae > Streptophyta > Gnetopsida > Gnetales > Gnetaceae > Gnetum > Gnetum montanum. The sequence continues at coordinate 345,607 of MNCI01032569.1, read as the reverse complement.
TTAAGGGGACTTGTGGATTCTCTTTGGTGATGTCTATGGGAGTTATCATGCAACCTGGTTGTACTAAGATCCTTGTAAATCTAATAAAAAATGGGAGTAAGAGTAATCAAAAGGGCACTCAAAAATTCATCGCTGTTCTAGGGGGTCCCACTGGAAAGACATGCACCCATGCCTGAAGGTTGGCAGCTTCTCTAGATTCAGTATTCAAAAAAAAAAGAAAAAAAAAAGAAGTGCCAAAAAACAAAAATCACTCCTCCCTTAAACAAAATGCCAAGTGATCGTACGCCTTCTTGTTATGATACTGTCATAGTCGCTCATCATGGGATGAAACAATGTGATTTCACTGATTAGAGGAATGGACTTGGTCTTGATCTTGGAACAACAAGTTAATGACACCTTAATCATGCTTTACACACAGGATCTGTTGTGCTCTAGGTCAATTACCTCATATCCCAATCTCTACGATCCCTTCTATACTTCGTCTCATCTCACTATTCATGTAATTGTAGCTCGTGTCGTGCGTAACATAGAATTCTTACCTCATTCCGGTGATAGTTACATGTGTGTGTTTTGTGAAGCCAGTATGGATTACATTTAACCCTTCTAGTGCCCATGGACACTTTAAGTGTGGCTACACAAGGGCATTATAGGTTGAAACCTGCTTTGGGGAGGACCCACTTGTGTAACGTTTTGTAATCTTCACTTGTGACATAGCTAACACACACCATTTCTTACCCTCAGTATAATTTTTACAATTTTCTTTCCCTACTACTATACCTCTGAATAATAATATTCCTATGTACCATTACATAACCTTTTTCCAACCACCCAAATTTTTATTGATAAAATTCACACTGTCATCATTATTAATTGTGCCTTTCAAATTAATGGAATTACCCTAGAACTCCTTCATAATAGCCCAATGTCCTCAATTTACAACGTTCATTTCAAAATAATCCTTTAAAAATTTGGTATTTTTGTTGTGCCTCATGTCACTAGGGTATTGATATCGCATACACGATATCGTAGCCAACATGATATCGCGTACGCAATGTATCGTACGTGATATCGTGTCCCCATCACCTATAAATAGGTGACCCCCCCCCCCCCCC
>MNCI01032569.1:321506-344489 GCA_015680685.1 Gnetum montanum | reverse complement strand
CCCCGCGCAACACTTAGCATCATTTTTGCCATTCACACGGGGGAGTTTTTGAATTTTTTCTCTACAACTTGCGATTGAGAGACCCTTTCTTTTCTCACTATATCTCGCTCACTCGTACTCTAATTTTACTTCTATCTAAACCTACTTGAACTTGGAGTGTTCAGCTTGGTCGTGGGGGAGGGACATCTACCGAAAAGTGCCTAACCTTTTTGAAATTTATCATTGCCCAAAGGACATCATTTAGGGTAATTAAATAACACTTAGAATAATTGTGCCTCAAAATCATTTAATCCCTAGGTATACTGGGAAACTAAAATGGTAAACCACCTAAGTCACAGGACTCATTATTACAGTTTTCGGGAAATATCACCCGTGATAACATAAGAGCATTAATTAAGGCAAGCAGTAAGGTATAACCTAACTTTAAAAATAACCTTACTAATGCTTGGCCCTGTGTGATTACAGATGGCCTCGAAATGTGGACAATAGGAAGGTCCTTCTCAGGGTGGAAGCAAACGACCTCAGAGAGGTGGAAGACAGGGTCTTGTTGGAAAAAATGCAGAATAGGAGGAACAATCATTCAGCATTCATCAAGAAGATCCTCCTACCGTACGGTCTGGGTAGGCAGAAGGAGGAGTTGCTGTAGTGCCTGAACAAGGATAATAGCTCATGTTGCCCCAAGATTGTGTTCAGGCCATCCACGAGAAGTCCACATTCACTATGGTGATTATGGAATTGAACTTTGAATCATTTGCAGAGTTCGCTCTTAAGGCCATCAGGGATCACCTCAAAGGGTCTCCCTTCCTCTTTGAAAGCGGTGCTTGGTACCTAGGAGAGACGTACCAATTTTGGCACAATAGGGAGCAAGGCACCACTATCAATATTTGTGGTGTGACAGTTGACTTCTCTACGCAGGCCATTTCAGAAGTGTTAAACCTTCCGAATACAAGGCCCAGAGTTACTCAGTTATCCATTCGTTCAGACCTCAATGTGCAAAAGGATTGGTTGGAGAAGGCTTATGGTAGAGATAAAACATTTGGTGAGTTGACGACGGAAGAGAGGATTTACTTCAAAATTGGAACATATCACCTTTTTCCCACAAAGGGCCTAAAAAGAATATCAATGTATGTGGCTAGAGGATGTGAAGTGCTAATGGGAAAGGTTAACGCTAACCTGTCCCATCTATATTTAACAGAGATCTTAAGGCAATTCAAGGAACGAAAGATAGGGAAAATGGCGTTGCCTTTCCCTTGTCTCATCAGAAAGATTTGCCGACGTGTTGGTATTTGGGGGTACACCAATGATGTCCTCCACAAAGCCCAAACTACTTCATATGCTGAATTGCTAAAGGCACCAGCTCCAAGGAAAAGTACTGGCGAAGAACTGGGACTAGAAAAAGAAGAAGAAAAGATGGTTGGACCAACTACAACTCATCTTGCAGGACTTAGCCAACCTCCAAGCACAGGTCCCAGCCAACAACAGGAAGCAAGACCCAGCACAAGCTAGGATCAACAGCCTCCACAAGACTACAGACCATCGATGAGCCATCTTAGGGTCATCGTTGAGACCGTTAGTTGGGGAAGCTATGATGATGCAAACCTCTTTCGCGTCATCGATGATGCCATTCATCCTACTGTTTCATTGGATCGCACAAGGGGGGAAGTATCTATTCACATTGGAGGAGGGGAAAGTAGATGGTCACAACAGATCTCAGGAAATGTGGCATCTTTCCAGGTGCAATTAGAAACTAGTGAAGGGGCCACCGTGGTAGTCATGCAACACCAGAATGCCGCGGGAGTTGTAGAAGTGGTTGCAAACCACATTAAAGAATCCTTCAATGTACCTATTGTGCCACCAGCAGATCTCACAGGAGCACGGGATGCTCAAACTTTGGTTGGAACCTCAATGACTCCTGCGGAACATGAGGATGTGCTTGATCAATTGCTTCAAACAGGACAAGTAATGATGTCCCTGTTTGACATCCCTTAGGATGTTATAGCAATTCAGTTAGAGCTCATTTCCACAAAGGGTAAGCTGCTCTTAACAGAAGTGAGGGTCGAGCATGTTGAAGCTGAAGTGCAGAAACTACAAGAACAACTTGTGGCCTTACAAGCAGCACAGTGGGACCCTCTGCAATTTGTTTCTGCAGACTAGTTAGATAATTTTAGAACTGAGTAGCTAACTAAGTTAATAGTGGAAAATAAAAGGGTGGCTAATGAGAAAGAGAAGGCTGTTTGGGATGCCTCCACAGCACAGGTGCAAACTCATGCGCATCTTAAGGCACTCAAGGCCTTACAAGAAGAAAACAAGTAGCTAGTTGCAGAAAACCTTAGGTTGACCACTACGGAAAAGTAGAAAAACGTTCTCGAGGGACACTTCCATCAATTACGAGAACAATTCATCCGGGTCAACTGAGACATAAGCCATTTAGCTAGAGAAAATTGAACCCTCTCGATGGAGGAAGTATGTGTCATTCATCAAAAGTCAACTATTGAGATAAGCGCATGGCAGAATGAGGCTAAACGACATGAGAGACTAAAGGAGCACTTCCACGATCAGGTGGGGATGTATAAACAAATCCTTGAAAAGGAGATCCATATGGCCAAGGCCCAAATCAATACTATCAGTGCTGAACACACTGACTAGCGGGCCATATTGGACATATATGCCTTCACCCACTAAGCAGAAGTTAAAAGCTGGGATCTGCAGATTCAGGATCTGACGGAGTATATGGAGTTGGCAAATCTGAGATATGCCAACCTTGCCATGTTGACAGTAGGATGCTCGAGGTCAGAGCTTGAGTAGTAGGTAGCAACCACCCATATCAAATACAAAGCAGAATTTGCAGAGTGTAAGAAGCTATTGGAAAAGATGGAAGTTGCAAATTCTGAACTTGAGGTGGTAAAAGCCAGCTACCAAGGATAGAAAGGTGTCGCAACGGACTTGGCTCAATGGCTAGAAAAGTTTCAAGAGTACAAGGATAAAGCTAGAGCCTATGAGGAGGAACGACGGGTGTTTGCAGCTTGGTATGTCAAGGCCAACCAAATGTTTCCGCAACTACCTTGTCCGTGGGAAGTGTCAACTCCGTCAAACATTGGAACATTAGTATGGATGGCACAAGACCCTCAGACCAAAGAGGAGAAGCTCCAGGTCATACTTCAATGCCATCAAGCCTCAAAGCCTGGAGCACAAGACAAAGGGAAGGCACCAATGGAGGAGCCACCCCCACCTGGAACTACATGAGTTCCAAACATTTTTGTAGATGTAGAACATTCTATGTGTTGTGTCTTTGTTTTGTTTTCATTCCACACTGCGGCATAATCCTAGTTTTTTCCATCTAATAATCCCATACCTATCCACTATCTAATCACTATAACTCGAGGACGAGTTTTCATTTACTCGTGGGGGTATGATGAGTCATCATTTAGGGCAACTGCAATATCGCATACGCGATATCGCATGCCAATCATGATATCGCATACGCGATATCGCAGCCCACCGCAATGTCTATAAATAAGAAGCGGGTTTCCCAGTTTTAGGCGACTTAGATTTAGACCTTAGCGAAACTCTGGCGGTTTTACCCCTCCAGAGATAGAATTATTTTCCAGTGTATGCCCATAGTGTGGTGATTGTAATTGTACGACATCCTTTATTCGAGTGTGACGTACTTGGACACGTACATGATCGGAAATAAAGATCGAGATTACTTCATCATTGTAGCATTCACTTAGTTTAATTATTTAATTAATTGTTATTTACTAGCTTTCCTAGTTAATCTCTCTCACCCTTAAACTCATGTTAAAATGCAGAATGAGTATGACTTGATTACGAGCATTTAAGTGTGACTACTTTGTAACCCAGTAGCGTACCTAGGATTTGCGCTTGGTAATCCTAGTGGTAGTTGTGCACGAAGTCCAAGATGNAGGTGGGAAGACAGTGAACTACGATCTAAGGCTAATTGTCTAGATGCCACAACTAGTCCGTCTGCGGAGTTCGACTAGATCGCACGTGTAATGCTCGTATTCGTATGGTTGAGTGTAGGGGTGCCTCGCCACTCATCAACTACAACAACACCTCAGATGATACTCTACTATACACAATATTTCCAACATTCACTCTAGAGTAAGATGAAGGACCCAAACCTCTAAATCTTAGAATTTGTTTATGGATTCATGAAGGATTATATCTGGTCTTTTGATCTATCTTTGCAAGCATAAAATAAAATAAAGTAAGATTGGCAAACAATGAAAAAATTTAAACAAAACTAAGAGATTAGAATTGACTCCATAACTTTTCATTTCTATGAAAGTAGTGTTACCACTACACTATATAACTGAGTTGAAAATTAGTGTAAGAAACTTTTTATTAACATGTTAAAAAGAAAACAATCCCAACGTGGAACCCTTTTCATAAGCCAAAGAAGATGGAATGGGGTATAGACTGCTCCTTCCTTAAGTAGACCATAGAAAAACTGTAGGTCCATTATAAGAAATTCAAAGTATATGGTAAGATGAAGATCATGATTATAAATACCTACCCATGGAAAGAATTAAAGTCCACAGTTACATGAAATGAAAGGTTGTCACCAAGAGCAAAATGATTAAGAACATGATGTTCCTTAAAAGGCCTCCATGGATAGTGTAAAGCAGTTAGTTTCATATGATAGTTAAAGCTTTATAATATTATTAATGATTAGTACAAAAATATTGGTGTAAATGCTTTATGTGTAAGCCAAGATCTAAGTGAAAGTGTGAAACCATTTTGCACACCTGCATTAAACAAGTTTGAAAATATCTGCTTACAAAGATTAAAATAGGTCTATACCAACTTTTAGTACTTCATGATTAGATTTCATTGAGTGGAAATTTCTGCTGCCATGGATGTTCAACCCTTTGGTGGCTTCCAGCCATGGGTGAAAACAAAAACCTTGATGCTGCCATGATTGAACATGCAGAAATATCTTATTATATCTTGATGAGTGATGTCAGACTTCCTTATGTAGAGAAGATTTCATGTATAACATAGTATTACATAGAGCATAAATACAAACATGACACATAAATTAAAATTGTAGCATCTGTAAGACAAAAATTTGTGGATCGCACAAGAAATTTACATGCATAGATAACCAAAAATGCACAATGTGGAAGCAAATAGAACTGACCTTTGGCCATTGATGCCTTGAAATAAACTTGGTGTTTGGATTCTTCTTTCACACCGACACTCTACAACGATCGTGTATGCAACTTCTAAGCATCTGTGAAAGGGACTAGAACTACAATCCTGCTATGATTTATGGTGCCTTTGTTCTCCTATCAAGAACAAATTTATAAGCCATAGAATTAGTTACCATGAAAAATTAAAGCAAAAAAAGACCCAATGTTAATTCATAAATGCATTATTGGATATGGAGGCCACCTTGATGTGTTAATGTACACATAAACATAGAAATGTGTAACACATAGTACAATCTCCCACTTGGTTTACATATTTAATCAAGTCTAAAGTTTAAGAAATAAATGCATGAATCATGGCGATAGTTCCTCTTAATGTAAGCATTATCTTCCATGTATTACAATGCATTATCTCTTAAACGTAATTCCTTATGTGGTAACTAGCTTTATGAATAAATCAATGTTCATTCTAAGTTCTAGAAAATAGCACAACTGAATAACAGTTTCATTTATTAAGACTGTAAAGTTGTACCTACAACAAATTACATGATTGAAGACAATTTCTATCCAAACTACATGGTCCTTAAATGACTTCGGTGGCATTCCTTTTGTCAAAGATCACCTATCATCAATTTAATGCGTATATGCTCAATGACTACTTTGTTTTTCTTAATGCGTTACCTTATGGCTAAGTACTTACTTTTATGTCACACAGTTCTGGGTGCAGTAGCAGTCAGCCTAGAAGTGGAAAACTCTAAGAAACAATTGATGCAACATGCAAATCATATCCGATGCTTTGAAATTTCAAGTTTCCTTTTATGCTTTGTGTGCCTCTACATATACGGCAGCAGCAGCTCGGTGGCCTTGTCCATGGTAAAGGAAGCCCCGTAGACATGGCTATATTTCACGTCTTCGCAGTTCTGGTCGCTCTTTCTGCTTTGGCCTGCACAACCACAGGTAAGTGCACGAGTTCTGAGTTTCCTTTCGTTACATCTGAAGCTCTTTGTCATTGTAAGTTTCCGTTTGTCAGTTCCTTTTCCTTTAAATTGGATTGCGTATATACATATGTTTACAATGTAATGTTGCATAAAATCGCTGATTTCAAATCTGGAATTTTCCTCTTCCCAACAACCTAACCTGCCTGTGGTGGTGACAGAGAGTGGCTGGCCCTGGAACAGTGGAGATTTCGCCAGCGTGGCAAACGCTCAGACATACGTTAGCAATCTCATCCGGCATGTGGAGTCCAGGGATGGCACCCCTGCCCGGCCGGGCAGCAGCATCCCCACCTACGTTTTCTCGCTGTACAACGAGGACCAGAAGAGGCCCGATCAGAACGGCCAAATTGAGCGCTACTTCGGCGTCTTCAACACCAATGGCTCTCCTTCTTACTCCGTGAATTTCTCTCCTTAGGCCTCTCCTTTTTGCTTCAATAACCGGTTTCCACTTGCTACACTTCCGTGAAATAGGGAAACTCTCTTTAATAGTTACTCCAGGGACAGTTAGGTTTGTGGAGTAAGTTTGGGTTATGGAAACTGCTACATGACGATGGCTGCAAAATAAAAAAGTATAAACTGTGAATTATACAGTTGATTTCTCAACATAATCTTTCCAGGTTCCATCCTCCGTTCTTCGGCTGCCGATTTTCTTCATTTACGCACCACATTGGCCCTTCGCCCCTTTGCTCTCCCCGGGCCTCTTGAGATCAACGAAAGGCCCCTTGCTCAGCTCCCATGTTATGAAAATAGTTCCTTTCAAATCCTTTGGGTTTTTGTCCACTTAAATCTATTCGTTATCATTTCATATTATCAGAGGGAAATCTCAAGATATATAGTTTTATTCTAACCTTAAGTTTTAGCATTGCTTACCAAAATCAAATTTATGACTTAGATTAATCTTACTGTTACCATCCATAATTCTTTAGCAATAAGGCTACTTCAACTCTATCTCTACGTTATTCTAATTCCTCTCCTAATTACCATAAACTTGGTTTTTGTTTTTAAAGTACTTAATATAATTTCCTTGTATACATATCATGAAGCACATTGTTAAACATAACAGTAATAAGCTATAATTTAAAATCTTTAATGTTAGGATAATAGTAATTGCAAACATTATAATGCTAGGAAAACTCTAAGAAGGAAGAGACATCCCCTCTTTTATAACTTAAGGATATTGATGTAAACATTATGCTTTTTTAGACAAATAACATGAAGCATAGTATTAATGGTAAGATTGCTATAATAGCAATTAGAATAATAATTTACATATTTTCAGGTCAAATTCTCATCGATTACACTTTAAAATCATATGCAATCTACCCTTCATGATAGACATTTCAAATATTATTGGATCAAAATCATTTTGATCCCTCAATTTGTGATTCCTTAGTTTGTACATCGTTAAGTTACAAGTTTTAACTACTAACAAGTTGTTAGTACATCTATGTTAACAATAAGTTAGATGTATACCTTCTAATGTATTATATTGGCTATATATCTTGGGAGGACCTATAGTTAAATTACTTCAAGTTTTGATACCCCTTGTTCAACTACCTCAAATTATTACTATCTTTTTTCTTTTTTTCATTTTAGCTTTTCCTAAGGACTTGAGGTCATGTTTTTGACAATATTTACCCGCAAGACATAGTTTAACTACAACTTTATAAATCAATATTGCCCTCTAAAATCAAGCCCACAAATTGGATTCAACAAATTAAGAATCTTATCACTAAGCTAACATATCATTATTAAACTAAAACTCTTTTCTTCTTTGTTTGGAGGTGGAGTGGAGAGGCTTAGGTTGTGGTGGAATATGTGAAAATTAGGTTGAGTTAGGTGACCCTCACAACCTCCATTGCACTCTTGACTATTTAAACTAAAACTCTTTTTTTTCTTTGTTTTAGAAGTGAGGAAGGAAGGGTCGTAGTGGAATGTATTGAAATTACTAGGTGACCCTCACAATCTCCATTACCCTCGTGGCTAGTGTGGACCGTGTTTTATTTGTTATAATTCTCCCCTGTTGGTTTACTGCTAAGTCGTTGTACGTCATGACTTATATGATAATATCACTGCTTCCCTGGTGGTAAGCGGCATTCTTACATTGATCAGGGCTATGACCTTAAAACCTGAGTTGATTTACCGACTCATACTCACACCAGGAAGTGAAGCAGTAGTCGGCGAATCAGGTTCTTCGACACAGGTTGGATCAATACAGGAGGGGTAATATATTTCAAACCGTAGGTTAAATTCAACTTTGAGAATTCAGCAAACTCTGGAAAGATCTTATTTAAGATCATCTTACAGTATCCGAAATGGACACGCAACTCGCAGCTCAATCCATGAAATGCAACCCAACCTGAGCAATGGTGGTGAATAAAATCTTTAACGGGACCACTCAATCTCATACATACAACACCCGGATTATATTGAACAAGCACCATGAGCTTTGTCCACATTTATTTTGATTAACGATGTGAGGCGGCCTTGTGCACATAAGCTTGCACGCAGGGATAGAAATTGACAGGCGTCATAATAATAAACAAATACAGTTACCAGACAAAAATAAATGGTACATTTTGCTGTTGAAGAGGATGACGAGTGACTTCAGGATGTTTTCGAAAAAATGCATCTTATTTTAAAACATTTTTAGTTTTGACTTGATTTTAGGAAAAAATGCTTCAAATTCTATCCCAGCTTACACCGATCGTCCAGAGTTCTGCACATGAATCTCCGCACATAACATTAAATCGCTGTATCCACGCTACCTTCCTGGATTTATCCCGCGAAACAGCGTCAACAATAAAATCTGATTCTTGACAACTGCCGTCTACCTACTGTTTAGACTTCGTGGTGTACGACCCGTCGATGCGAAAAAACAAGTCGGCATACAGACATGGATCTTGATTGTCGTGTGAAGCTATCTCACCACAAGTCATCGTACTGTAGCACTGGTGCTATCGAAACTGGATTTCAGGTCATTACGCATTTGATTTCGACATATTTGGTATTCTTTTAACTTTCGCATTCACATGGATGTCAGGGCTAATGCTACAGCGGAACTTTCTCGGTTTGTAAAATCTCTGCATCTTTTCACACTTCTTTTGGCTTTCGCTTTTCAACGAATCTGTCTATCCAGTATCCACGTATGGGTATTTCTATTTTTATTTTTTAGTGCTACTTTTTTATTATTATATCTTTGGGCATTAGACTTTTTGTCAAAAGCTGTAGAAGAGGGAAGAGGGAAGAGGGAAGAGGATAAAAACTTCTTTAGTCTATCTTTAATGCAATGCTCTCAGTGCATTCATTTTGGTGGCCATCATCCATCATGCTTATGTGTCTCCTAGGTCTTACCCTTGTTTGCCCACCGTCCACTAGAAGTAAGTGTGGGACCCAAAAATACATGTTTAAATAATATAAAAAAACAATTTTGGTAAAGGTTACAAGTTCAAGTTTTTAAAGTATTTTATTTTTTGAATTTTTGCTTGCAATAGAACAATTAAAATTTTTTCACCATTTTTATCCCTAATGCATGCATGCTCACATGTGATGTCCATGAGCATACACATGCACATGTAATTGTATTAAATGCATACTAAGGAATTTTATATGCTCTTCCATAGAAGTGTCTTTTTCCTTCATACTTGTGGAATGTGCAAACATTGTAGGATGTCAAAATTTTAAAATAAGAGACAATGAAAATAAACTATGGAAAAATGAGAGCAAATACTAAAGAATAAAAATGGGATTTCACATCTTAGGTTAAAAGAGGGCTTATGATGAGGCATTGTCATATTAGCCTCTCCACCAAATTTATATGTAATCTATTCCATCTAATATGAAATGAGATGAAAATTGCCAACATTGTATTTGGAAAACTACTAGAATTGTTTAGGGAGGTGGGGAAGGATATTTCTAAAATCTTCAACACTCCCCCTTCTATGCTAGTAGCAATGCCAAAAGCAAAGTTTCCATAATTTGCATCTAATAAAACAAAGGGCAATGATAGAATGATCACCAAAATAATGACCAATACACTTGACAATAGCAATGGAATGATCACTCAATGATGAAATGATTATTATTACAAAGGAAGACTGAAATTTTTATAGACTTGCAATAATATCATAACATTAACAAGAGAAATAAGCATGATTTTCTTTTTCCCATCATACTTATGCCATACTTTCAACCTTAGTTTTAGCATATAACACCTTTTGATGATCTTCAACATCTTTAACCTTAAAATATTTATTCAATAACTTGAGTCAAGAAAAAAAAAGATTTAGTACCTTCCATTCCATTGAAGGTTTTTGACTTTAACATGAGGCAATATAGAGGCATGTCTGAATGCTTTGGTAAGAGTAAGCTCAATTCCTTCACTTAAATTCCTTCAAGGTTCTACAGAAAGTTCCTTCTTTACCTTTCTTAGAGAGTTGAAATCTTGAGACATGTTCTCAGTGAAAAACATCATCATCTTGTTCATCATTCTCTCCAAAGTCTTCCTTGTCAAAAGGTCATGTTCAAGAGGAAGCATGGATGAATGTCTTGAAAAAATCCTTAGTGAAGATGCTCTTGAGTTATTCTCTTACTTAGATGTCTTTGGTGAAGAAGCATATTTTGTTGTTCTGTAGTAGCTTCACCAGATCCCCTACCACCAAGACGTTGTTCACACTATCTCCATAACATATTCCTATACTCCTAGTAATGAGGTGTTGGCCTAGTCGTAAGACTCTTGATTTGGAAATTCTAAGTTATGAGTTTGATTCTAGTAAGCAATGCTGAATTGCAAGGAAATTCTAGTAAGCACACTGGTCTCTAGGAAGTGAAACTAATCACTGCGATTGTTGTCTTCCCAATTACACTTGTGAAATGAAAAGGTATGGTTAAGTGCAATTGAGGCATATGATTTTTATCATTTTTATGTTTTATGGTTTAAGTTGCCTAAGGATAAAGAATAATGAATAAAATAAAATAATTAAATTGCTAATTTAATCTAACTAGCTACACCTAACTAATCCTAACATAAGCATCTGTTCCCACTTGCCATACACATCCTAAACACGTTTAATGATATTGGGTTACCAAACATTAAGCGTTACTAGGGTCACCAATTGCGAAGCGTATGCTCAAAGTGGTCATACTTATGTGCTTAATTAATTACTATTTAATCTAGCATTAAAGAAAATCACATAAAACATTAAATACAAATAAACAATTAATTTATTTCAAAGTTCTAAAAGGTTTATTAGAAAGCTTGCTTTATTGTCGCACACATTATTGTGCTAAGGTACAACAGTGCTTGAATAAAGATTCGTACACTCTTTAACTCCTGCTGCGGGCACTTAGAAAAATATTCTAACTTTCAAGTGACAAAATTGCAAGAGCTCCACTACAATTATGACCAAAGATGCCATAAACAAGGTGGGCGAGTGCATATTTATAGACAAAAATAGATATTGTGTCAATGAGGCCACATCAATGCATCAAATCCCATTTTATAGACAAAAATAGACATTGTGTTGATGAGGCCACGTCAATGCATCAAATCCCACATCAACGGGGTTACATCGATGGGGTTGCATCGACAGGGTTACATCGATGAGATTGCATCAATGGGACTCAAGAAAGAACAACTCATCATACCCCCATGATTGAATGAAAAATCATCCTCGAGTGAACAAAATAACAAGTTTCTTACAAAATTTTGGAAAGGTATGGGATTATTGACTAACTACTAACATACGCAAACACTAAGTGCTCTAGTGTACGGAACTATAATTGTTACAAAATTTTGGTGTTAAGGAAAAAAAATTGAACACCAAGACAAAAATGATAAACAAAATTCTTTTAATGGCATGAAGAAAAGTGATGAGCAGTCAAGGTACTCCTATGCCCAACCATATGAATCATGAAGCATTCACATGCGATGTGGTCAAATTCTACAGACTCTATAGTTTCTAGTACACTAGTTTTCTAGGAAGTGAACCTTGCCCTAAAGGTCATTCATTGTCTTCCTAATTACACTTGTAATGTACAAAGGTATGGTTAAGTGTAATCACGGCATATGATTTTTATTGTTTATGTAATCACGGTATGGTTAAGTGTACATTCTGATCATCATCACGATCGGAGCATAGACCACTAAAGAGAAGGTAGAAAACATCGTCATGGTGATGGTTCTCCTTCTTCTTCACCTTCATCATCACATTCATCCTCTCCTTCTGTATCAGGACACATTCATAAGGAGCCTAACTGTGAGGATAAGGGTAAATAAAGTGAGAAACCTCGACAAGAGAGTCAAGAGCGAGGACGAGGGCAATCGAGGGAATCAAGGCATGAAAGAAGGAAGAGTAGGGAACTACGTAGACATCACAGCCACTATGAATGAAATGACAATGAAGAACCTCTACTTGCAACCCGAAGCATGTTAGACATTACGGAGGCTGTGAGAATTCCCACAAGGCACCAAAAAGATAGCAGGATCAAGAGACTAGACATGAATAATATCCCATGATTTGAGGGGGGATACAACGTTGATCCTCAAAACCATTTACAAGCATTTCATGATGCATGTGCCTTGCAGAAAATTGAGAACGAGTGGCAGAAACTAAAGTTGTTCCCAAGGACACTAGTAAAAGAAGTGGAAAGCTGGTATCAGTCCTTAGAACCAGAAACCATTAGGAGGTGGAGTACGATGCTAGAACTATTTAATGATAAATATCAAACGTACTCTTGAGTGTCTAATCTACAAAAGAAAATCCAAGGATGGAAGCAAGGAAATCACGAATCCTTGGATGCTGCCATGGGCTGTTACTATGCACTATTACATCATTGCCTAGGCCATGGTTATTCGTAGCGGGATCAACTACGTCATCTCGTAGATGGACTTAGGCATGGAACAAGGAGAACCCTTGGAACATACACCCAAGGGAGATTATCAGAGCTTAGGTCTCATCAGGTCCATAGATTGCTAGAGCAAGTAGCCAAGAAAGAAGGGGAGCTCCATAAGAGAGAAAGTGTGGAATAGTACAACCGTAATCCTTCCCTCTGAAAAAGAGGAGTGAGATTCTGTGGGGAGGAGGAAGAGTCACCACTTGAAGAGATGGTGAATAGGAAAACCTTGCCACTCCAAAAACTAACAACTTTAGTATCGACAAAGGTAGAACAAATGTGGGACTCCTTGGATAGTAGATTTGAAACCATTCTCAAAATTGTAGAGGAGTCTAAGGAGTGAAGTAGTGACTATGATAAAAAGAAAAAGAGGGATTTGGACCATGCACGTAACAAAGGTAAGGGTAAATTGGTCATCACCGAAGAGGTTGTGGATTCTAACATGGACAATGACAGTGGATGTAAGATATGCCAATATGACCATCCTAAGGGATGTTTCCCAATAATCTCACATCTATAAGAGTCTCGGGTGTATGCACTCAACCCAAGACTTAACAAATAGCAAACACCCCAAAGGTCACCTGATCCCCAAGGTAACCCAAGGCAGTTCCACCAACCTTTAATGTATTATCCAAGTGGAACTCCACCACAACCTATTGAGCAACACCAGTAGTGGTAATACCCACAGTCATCGGGGATGCCACCACCAAGGCAACAATATCCTTACTAGCAACCAGATCCATATGGCTATTGCGTGTAGCAGCCAATCTCTCCAAGTGACTCTGTTAGTTACGTGACATCACAATGTCACTACCAAGCTCGAGAGTATTATAGGACTCCTTCTCCTAGGGGAGACACACCACATACACACCATCCTCCAACTCCATCCGCAACTCTCACACTGATAACTCCACTATCACCCACTCCATCAATGCAAGGGGTACTCCCCACTCAACCATCATCAATGCAAGGGGTACTCCCCACTCAACCATAGCAACCCAATGTCACGAGGGCTGTGAATCCTCAACTCGTAGTTGGTTCTAATAACCTTATGCAGAAAATACCTTTCTTCAGAACCAACAATCAAACCAAGCCCTCACCATCACAAGCGGTTGAACATCTGAACACCTCCCTACCAAGTAATGCTTCAAGGCCTCCTTCAACCCAAGAATCAAGCTTAATGCACATGGTTATGTTAACACATGTCGTTACAGATTGGATTAATGTGGGCCACCTTCCCAGGAAATTCTCTGATCCTGGAAGTCCTCTAATCTATCTCCAAGTCGCTAGGAATGAACCATGTAAAGCTCTTTTGGACTTAGGTTCCGAAGTCAGCCTAATATCACAAGAGATGTACAAAGCCTGGAACCTGCCTCCATTAAGGAAGAGTAACATTTGACTTGAGCTGGCCGACCAATCCATCATCGTCCCCTTGGGACTGGTGGAGGACATTGTTACCACTGTATGTGGTTGGTCATATCCAGTTGATTTCCTAGTGATACAAGTGAACAACGGTAAGGGGGACTTCCTAATAATAATGGGAAGAGCATGGCTAAGTATGATAGATGCATGCCTAGGAATCCACGATCTTTCCCTGGAGATATCCAAGAAGAACACTTTTGGAAAGATCGAGAAGAAGAAAGTTCCATGCATCACATACAATGATACAGGGTGTGATGGCGTACATGTATGTTGAACATTGCTTGCATGCAATCTGTGTGTCCAAGAAATCAACATACAAAAGTACCTGTATGTAGCAACCACATGACAAAAAGACATCCCATGGTTGATAGCTAATCCAAAGAGCAACTTACCAACATGCATGGAACTAACTAGGGGAACAACTTACCCTCACATCGAAAGCATAGATACACTGGAGCAAGAGCGTCACCAACTTCCAACCCTTAACCTGAAAACATCAATTAGGAGAAGTTGGAAAATTCTAAAAAATTTAAACAAGTGCTCATTATTTTGGATCTCTCCCTTTCAATTCAGTCATGGGGGAGATGGCCACCTATGCTGATCAATCGAGGCCCTCAGTTCATTTTTAACTTTTTGTTTTATACATTTTTGTTTTACAAATTTCTTTAACTTTTCATGTTTTTTTTACAACATCATTCATACTTTTTCATTTATTTGTGTGTTTATCTATTTTGTTAAGTTGTCACCTAATAAGTGCTCCTAAAGATAGTATGAACTGTATTTCATTGATTGCCAATGTTTGGTCTTTACTTTTGAGTTATAATGTTGATACTAAGGTATGGTTCTTTTGATATAATAGGCAATGAGTCCACATCATCAATGCATCCGTAAATTTCTATGGTCTCTCTTGGCTTGAAAATGTACAGTTCCTTTCTTAAAAAATAACTATGAACAAATTGGTGACTGGGTATTTCTCAAACTAAGGAAGGACTCATGGATTGAAAAGTATGTGACTTCAAGGGGATTTGATGCATTTGTGTTGGCCATTCTCTTGGGTGCTTGGATGTTTTCTTCTTGGGTTTTCCTTACCATTCTGACGTTGCTTCATTATTGGGAAGCTGAGCCAATAAAAATAAAAATAACAAAGTCTTTGCATGGTGTGGTTCTCATGTATAAACATTAAAAAAAATAGTGAGAATTCAAAGCACATCCCTTAGACAAAATAATCCTCTAGGCTACAAACACTAGTTATGGAACTAAAATAAATAGGTTCCCTCTAACTAAGGCCCCTTCTTGCTTCCTACTTTCTCTTTTTTGTTTCGTCGAAATGGTGGTGACTCTTTGACGGAAGCATTCTTGCTACTTCAAGTGGATGGATTGGCCAAATGTATTAATGCAAAGTCACTGGATGTGGATTGTTTGAGGCTAGATTTGGAATGAGTTCTACACAGTCACATTAACCATGAAATACACAAGGAACTTTACACAACCTTGTTCTTGGGATTCCATTCCATTCTCTTCTCTCCATCTTTGTCTCCATTGTTCACCTCATTGCCGATTATATCAATAGTCTATATTTTGGTTGATGAATTGTTTTCTTTTTGGTAAACTCTTGTGGTTAAGACTTTAACTCTTGCTTCCAAATGACATTTCCAGAGCCTACGGACTCTTCAAATGTGGGAATGTCAGAGCATTAAGGGCATGAGCCTACTTTGGGGAGGACCCACTGGCATTTCGATTTGGTGCATCAGTTAATTTCTTTTGCTTAAAAATTTTTGCAATCAACCTCTATTTTGTTCATTTCCATCTTTAACATCCATTTCCTCAGCATTATTGTTGTCTCTTTTTCTCCATATTTCTTATTCCTTTTCTTTTTCTGTTTTATCGCTACCAGAGGTTCGCACTTAGTCATGGGGGTCCTAGTCCAATTTTTTTTATTTTCTCTTAACCCCTACACCTTACACCTTTCATTAGTCACTAATATTATGTCTCCAAAGTCTGCATTAGCCATATCACAACTCAACCAATGAACCTTACACTGAGGTAAGGTATCAACTACATTGTGATTCGTTTACCCTTGCTAATATAAGATTGTGTTGTGTATGTAGATGACAATCATACACCAACGGATTGGAGCTGGAGAAAACACTTAGGATGGACTTGTGCTGGAGTAGTCATGTAAGGAACAAGATCGATGGCACACTTATGGATGAACAACGAAAGGTGCAATCTTGGCATCGGCAACAACAGACTTCTTCTTCTGTCTCTTTTCTCTCTTCTCTCTCAACTACCAAATAAGGCTGGATGTCAAATGTGTATAGTGTTCACCTTTGTTGTCAAGAACACTAATTTTGCCATGTATTGTAATGATGATCTGTTCACATGTCATCCCATTCACCACTAGTGTCATTTTAGTCAATAATCCCATACCTTCCCAATATTTTGTAAGGAACTTGAGGACGAGTTTTTATTCAGTCATGGGGGTATGATAGGACGCGATATCGTGTCCTACCCTACAATATCGCGTACGCAATATCGCAACCCGTCGCTAGTTCTATAAATAAGAGGCGGCCTTCCCTTGTTTCTCCATCTAGATCTAGACCCTTAGCTAAACTCTGGCAGTTTTACCATTCTAGAGATAGAATAATTTCCATGTGCCTACAGTAGGAGTCTCAAAGTGAACGGATCTTTATTCGAGCAAATTGTACCTAAGCACACATTTGTGTACGATAATAAAGATGAACTTTCTAATAAACCTTGTAGTACATGGACTAAGCTAAATAGGATTTAACTACTGTTAAATGTTTAAATGCTTTATTAGTTAATTAATCTCTCTCAACCCTTGACTCTCCTAGTTAAGTGCATTCAGTACGACCACTTTGAGCACGTGTGTAACGCTTAGTAACCTAGTAACGAGTAACGTCTGGTAATCCTAGTAGCATTGCACTAGTTCAGGGTGTGTACGGCAAGTGGAAATGGATACTGGTGCTAGGGAAATTAGAACTTAGTTAGCAAAAGTAGTCATTTAGTTCTTCTCACCTTTTCCCCCTTAGCATAAGGACAATAAAAGATAAATGACATAAAAATCACACACCTCAAGCTCACTTAACCATACAATCGTGACAATACAAGTAAGCTTGTGAAGACAACGATTGATTAACCTTAGGTGTTCCATAAGGTGCATGAGCACTTAGTCCTTGGAGTTCGACCGGATCGTGCGTGAGACGCTCGTATTCGTATGGTTGAGTGTAGGGGTACCTCGCCACTCATCATTGGCACCGGTGCTAGGGGCTTAGTTGTTTGTGCACTACTTAGAACATAGGAAATCATCCACATCTTTGGGAAGCTAGAATGAACCCTTAGGGTTGATCAAACCACTTCTCCATCTTTAAATAGATCAACTATGGAAGGTTGACAGGGAATCTTCCACTTAGAGTGGTGCATGCTCAGGAAAAGAAGATGGTGATTTTTCTTGGCCTCATCATGGGATTGAGGTGGAAAGCTACATTCTTATAGTGGATCCTCTTTGCTGATGTAAGTGCACCAAACTCCTTGCGGTCAACACCATAGCATCGTCAAACCCATTCTTTCTTGATGTTGGGATTTTCTTGCATTGGGATCTTAGTAAGACTTGCCCTTATTTTCAACAACCTAAGCACTACAATAATGGTCTATTCTAAGTAGGATACTAAGATGTCCTAGATTTTTATCATTGATCTAGGCTATCTAATTATTCTAAAATAGGAATGTCTCTTCCATGTACCACTTCCCAGTGGAAGTGATGATTGGACACATGGGAGAAGCCTTTAGCTAGTCCTACACTTCTTTTGGTGCTTGCTCTAGGAATGGGTCAAAGCTTAACTCCTAAAGCACTATTTCTTTAACCTCTCACGATTTGATTTGATTTAGGCAAGCCTTTATCAAGGTCATCTCCAACGTTGCTTTTGGTGCTCACACATCATCCCGATGGGAGTGTTTTGTTGTTGTTGCTAGTTCTGGAATGTGTTTGATAGATTACACTTTAGCCTCTTCCCTAAGAGGACATATGGCATGGGTTGCAAGAAATTATTCTTGGGCTTGTTCTTGGCCCCTTCCTGTTCTAGGTTGTTTGTCCCTTGGTTGAAATGGTCTTACTTCCTACATGTGCTTTCCTTTTGGTGCCATCTGCAGTCACAACATATCCATGGATTAGTAGATATAATGTGTAACTTTAAATTTTTTTGAATACGTTCTCTCATTAGTTAGTTACACTTTGGCTAAGGTTGGACCATGGTAGATTGATTATTTTATTAATTATTTATTGTAAATGTCGTCGGAGCTTGTTGGAAAGGTTTAACTCTTGTACTTTGATCTTTAATAGTTGATTTCTTAGTTAAATCTTTGTGGGAGTTAGAAAAATGGTGAAAAATATTTGATCAAAAATGGCACATTTGTGACCCCCATTATGAAGAGCTTAACTATGGTAGCTACAAGGTCAAAGAATGGAGTGATTTGGTTAAACGGTTAGGAAGTTATGAGCTTTGGAAGGTTCTAGGTTCTAAAAATTTGAAAAACTCCCTTGGTGTTTATGAGAAAATGTAAAATTTTCCAAGTGGGGTCACACCTATATATATTATTTTTTCCTTATGTCAATGAGGCCCTATATACGAGGCCTCATTTATGGATTTGCTTCGTCGACAGGGCCTATAGGCAAAATTTTCAAATTTGAATATCTCAAAAAATTTAAGGAATTTTTTAATGAATTTGGGATCCATGGAATACTAGAAATGCCAAGAATATGATAAAATCATTTAAGAATGTATTTGAATGCTCAAAAATTGAAAATTTTGGTGGAGAATGTGTTTAGTGAATAAAATATGTAAAGGAGCACATGGTGTGATGCAGAAGATGGGTGTACGAAGGATTTTGATTACACGAATGTCTAAGGATAAGGTACTTAACAAACCCAACCAAGAGATATGCAAGTGGGTCCTTGCCATAGAAAGCACATGCCTTGTTTGCCCTTGCATAACCTCAACCTAAGGAGTCCGTGGACCCCATAGGTGATTAATGGTCAATAGACATTAAGGACCAAAAATTGGAAGATTCTACCAAAGAATTCAAGTACGTCAAAGCAAAACACATAATCAAGAACATGGACACTACTAGTTAGGTGAATTATAGTTAGCATAAATGAATGATAAAGAAGGTGGAATGGAATTCCAAACTAGGGTCATAAGAAGTCCCTTGTGGATTTTGTCTTTAAAATGACATGAGAAGATCCATTCTTAGTCTAGACCAAAACCAACCTCTTTTAGTGACTTTGTATCACCACTCCAAGACCGATCCACCCCCTTGAAACACAAGAGTGCTCCCATAGAACAACCACCATTCCATAAAGAGAGAGAAAGAGAAGTAGGAAGTGAGAGAGGACCTTAGTTAGAGGGCACCTTTAGGCATGGATAACATTATCTTTCTAATCCCATAACTAGTGCTTGTAGGTTGTTTATTTGTCTAGGGGGTGTGCTTTAAATTTCCATCATGTTTTTTTTTTCTTAGCTGTTTTTGTTTTTGTTGTTTTGTGTCATGTAAAGACTTTATTTGACTTCCTATTATTGGATGACATGGAATGGTAAGAAGTTTATGAAAAAAACTCAAACACCCAAGTAGAAGAGTACAAAGAGTATTAAGTTCCCTTGAAGTCACACCTTGTACAAACATTTAAGTACTTTCCAATTCTAGGAACTACCAAGGTCACCAATTTATTGAAAGTTGATTTAATGAAAGGGACTTGAAACTCCCAAAACAAGGAAAACCATAGAGTTTGTGAATGGGTGGATGTTGTGGACTCACTACCTATTCCATGAAAAAGAAACCATGATTGAGTCATTAGTACAAAAATTCAAAAATAGAAACTAGACATTAGCAAATAAAACATTAAGCACAAACCACCATTAGTAGCAGCTACAACACCATTGCATCATATTAGCATAAAGCATGTTTATCAGAAAAAATTTAAAAATCACACTCAAACGAAACAAAGTAAAATATATAAGAAAGTGTAAATAGTAAAGAAAGATTCAAACATACTAACAATGGTGTAAAGCAAGAAAAATGATGTAAAAATAGGAAAAATTTTGAAAATAAAAAAGGTGTAAAATAAATAACTTGTAAAATCAAAAACATGAAAAAAAATAGAAAAACTGAGAAGCCTTATGGATGATTAGCACAGATGACCATATCCCCCATGACTGAGTTGGAAGAAGAAGATCCACAAAATTGAGCATGGTTGTTCATCCATTAAGGTATTTGTTGCACTAGCTTACTTGGGCTCATGGAAAAGCTTCACTCATTAGATGTTGATCAACTGCTTTTTATTTGGGCTCTTAGGTTTTTAGATTAACATGGTCCTAAAGGGAAAGGTTTCATCAATTATATAAGGTCCCTTCCACAACGTTTGGAATGTTTTTTTTTGGGGTATATGTGTGGGGTTCCAGTAGAAAACCTTATCTCCCAGCTGAAATTTTACTTTTGATATTCTAAGGTTATGATGTTGCTTGTTGAATGCCTTATGCACTTCATTCAAAGATAGGGCCACTAATTAGTTTTTGTCTAGCATGTTAAGGTTGATCAATCTTTCTTTTTATGCTAGGCTTAGGTTAAGATTTAGTTCATAGGCAGTTGAGAGTGGATGGAGCTCGAATTGCATTAGGAGCATTAGAAGCTTTTTGTACACTAGCTTGTAGGGAGAGTAGCCAATAGGGAGTTTCCATGTTGAGCAATAGGCCTAGAGGGAATTATTGAGTTTTATGTTCCACTCTCTCTTATATTTTCTGATAGTTCTTCTTAGGATCTTTGTAATCTCCTTGTTAGCTACCTCTACTTGACCATTAGCTTAGCAGTGATAGAGTATTATTAATTTATGTTCAACTCCCAAGCATTGCATAAGTTTTTGAAAGGTGAAAATTATAAAATGAGTTCCATTATTAGAAATTAGTACACGTGGCACCCCAAACTTGTTTACAACAATTTTTTGTAAAAATCTAGTAGCAATGGATGATGTATAGTCGATGACAGCTATTTCTTATGACCATTTGATGTAGTAGTCGACTACTACAATGATATACACCTTTCCATTGGAGATGGGTGTGATGGTATCCATGAAGTTAATGTCCCATATGTCAAAGGGTTCTAATGGTTAAATCCATTGTTGAGGATCATCCATTCATGTGGTCATCCCACCATCTTGTTGACTGCATTTAGAAGATCGAATAAACTGGTGGGCATCCCTGAAGATTGTAGGCCAATAGTATCACACCATTAGGATTTTTGTGGCCATGCATCTCCTAGCAGAGTGGCCTCTTGATGAGAGCAGTTACTCTAGCAGTTTATTCTAATTATTAGAGTGGAAATTTTTCTAATTATTAGAGTAGTTGCTCCCAAGCTTATAAATACAATGCCCAGGCGCACAATTTAGGGGAAGTCTTAGAAGGAATTCTTGGAAGGAAGTCTTTCAAGGGAAGTCTTTTAGGAGTCAAGTTAGAATATTTTCCAAGTGTCCATAGCAAGAGGTCTAAGTGTTGATAGATCTTTATTCAAGCATTGTGTACCTGAGCACACCTTGTGTATGGAAATAAAGATGAGCTCTTGGATTTATCCTTGCATCACTTGAGATTTTTTTTCTTACTCATTTCCTTCATTTTATTTTCCTCTGCATTTATTTTATTATTTTATTTTATTTTATGCACTTTACGTTTCTATTATTAGCACACACAGTAGGATCACTTCAAGTATGCATGTAACACTTGGTAACCCAGTAACGATTAGCATTTGGTAATCCCAGTAGTGTTGCATTGGTTCAGGATGTGTACGATAAGTGAGAATGGATTCTGGTGTTAGGATTAGTTTAAAGCCTAGTTAATCAGTAGTTAAGTTGAATTAGTCACTTAGTTATCTTTCTCTCTCCTCCCTTATTAGCAGTAGGACATAAAAAGATAAAAGCTATAAAAATCATATGCCTCAAACTTACTTAACCATACAATCGTGACATATAAGTAAGTTTGGAAAGACAATGATCAACCAAATTGTCCTTGTTCCATAAAGGCACATAGGCACTTAGTCCTTGGAATTCAATTGGATTGTGCGTCAAACACTTGTATTCATATGGTTGAGCGTAGGGGTACCTTGCCGCTCATCATTAGTGTCGTTGCCGCTACTACAATTTTTTGGATGGATATAGCAGATATAATCAAATACAAATAGCCCCAGAAGACCAAGCCAAGACTATGTTCACCAGTCCATGGGGAACATTTGCATACAAATAGATGTCATTTGGCTTGTGCAATGCTCTTGCAACATTTCAACGACTAGTTCTAAGCATCTTCCAACAATAGATAGGAAATGGTGTGGAGGTCTTTATGCATGACTTCTCCACTTATGGAGCAAACTTTGATCAAGCCTTGGACCAGTTGGAGCAAGTGTTAAAAATATGTGTAGAAACCAATTTGAGGCTCAACTAG